>JAQFZH010002670.1:0-15822 GCA_034695485.1 Entomobrya nivalis | reverse complement strand
ACGGTGTTAACGGGTTAAAGTAATACATATTCGAAGTCTCTCCCCAGGGATACCTGTATAAAAAGTTTTGCTGAAATAATTTTCAGCACATAAATATAAGCAGGTGAGCAAGACCAGACAACAGATTGAGCTCGGCAATTTTTTGTAATGAATCAGCGATCCTTAGTTAAGTAGTGGGGAGGATAAGGCAATGATATACTTTCTCCAGAAATAGAATAAGAAATGGCTGAAAATGGCATGTCAGTATGTATGTATTTCGTACTTGAGTCAAGTAGCAGACATGCTTATTTTTTGCTCCCTATTTCCTCTCATTCTACCTACAACCTACGCCACTCATGTTGAAATACTACTAGAATAATAAAAACAGCAGCAGGGAAAAGTTTTACTTTTATTCATGAGGCTTGTATAACAAAATGAGAAAGTACAATGCTAGGGAAGCAGATGAAGAATTGTTTATTCTTTTTTTTCTGTGAAAAACGGTTTTGATGATGAGGATGTTAGTACAATTGAAGCTTGTTATGAAAAAAGTCTCCAGTCAGCTAATGAATTCATCAAGAAACTTTTTTTTTCAAATGCGACACAATGCCAAAGAAAGTATACATACATGAAAATGAATGCTAAATTACAACACACAGGTAAGGTCGCTTACGTACTAGTGTATAAATGTTAAAATTCGTGAATCCATATATTATACACATTAAATAAAACTCATTTAGAATACGGCACCAAATGCCAAAGAAGTTTTGTTATTCAAACTAGTGCTTTATCCACCTGCCCGATTTCAAGAAATAATTGAAACAGACATCATTTCATGCTCAGAACATTCACTTGTTCATATAATTCTGTAGTTTTAAATTTTGTTCCAGATCATAATCTCATATACGTAATGTTATCATCAATTCCCATATATAAAGTGTGACGATAAAAGTTTTCGACAAAGTTGGAATAAAGGAATTAATGAAAATTTTAATTTGCAGAACTGTTATTTGAAAGCAAATACAACACAAAACAGGATACACTTTTGTCATATTATTTACATATCCTGTTTGTAAACTTGGGGTTTATGAGTATACAGGAATGTAATATTATATCTTACAGGAGCTGTGTCGTATTTACACACGTATAGTAGCGCACGTGTTTGACATTTGCCTTGACAGCGTGAGCTGCTTATATATCTTTTGTGTCAATGAGCTTTGTGTGATCGTTTATTCGTCAACTCGGTACGCCTACGTGCTGTAAGTCTTCTGCTTGTTTAAATCACACATTTCGATTGATCAAGTATATATATCAGTTGTTAAAATCGTGATCATTATAGCTTTCAAGGTCGAATTAAATTGCAAGTTAGAGCTTGAAACTTGTTACGTCGACTTTACTTGCTTCCTCTCTCTGAAATGAAATCTAACATTCGTATTTTACAGGAATTGTCAATACGGACTTCTCCAGAACCTTTTTTGGAAGCACATTACGATTACTACCTGCCAAACTCTGTGTGTTAAGAAGATATTGTTTCCGACTTTTGACAAAAACGTCAGCAAGCTTTTACCTCATTTCGTAGTTTTCAGATTTTCAGTCCAAATAGACTTTGAAATCCTCACAAGGACGAAAAGGTTATTTTTTGTATTGACTTAGGAGAAAAAAAAGATGAATGCACAAATATATTTCCTCTTCTGAAGAAACTGTTTTTGTTCAGAGGCCTTTTTCTCGCGACAAGGCTCTTTCGTAGCGGGAGACTGCTTATTTACTTGGAGTTACCTTCCCGGAGGGAGCGAGGTGGTTCGAAAATAAACATTGAAATGTATTCAACGTATGCATTAACTCAAGCCGTATTTATATACGTCAGCGAATTGACCATAGTGTAACTGTCAAGCAAAATCCTTTTTCTGTCATTCGACACATATGTACATGTGTCGATTTGCTTCTCATGGAATTTTCCTTTTCCAAATATTTTCCTTAAATTAGTATGAAATCAGATTTAAATTGGGCTTCTCGCCACAACATCCAAATAGAATTTTGGCGAATTTTTTTCTCGGTCTTGCTGTTTTACTTTTACAAATTTTTAATTGGACGATTGCCTTGAAATAATGTTACCTCATTTCATGAGGTAATTGAATGATTTTATTCAATCCAATACATTCTAACAAGATGATTACGTTCAGTTTTAGGTTACCTTTATCCATCCTTGCCTTGCATCTGCAAAGCATGTGAAAATGTCCCTAGTAGAAAAGGCTTAACATTCGAAAAGTCAAAACTTAATAACATATTGCTTGCCTTACGTAAACAGACTTTCACATTTTTTTACTAAGCTTACACTCATCGTGATTAGATTTTTCCTCTCTGCAAATAATTGGGCTTTTGCACAATGACAGACTAGCTAACGATGCCAATTATATATTTTTTCAAAGAGGCAAAATTTAAAGTCAATTTTCAAGGAGAAAGCAAAAAAATTAGGTACATTGCTTTCATGTCCTTTCAAAATAGAGGAATATATCATATATCTATGCACATAAGTACGACAAATGATGTATTCACAAGCAATATTTTCGTTATACAACCCTCTTGAATTTCTCTCCTTTTACGTAAATATGTGTGTATATCATATATCTATCAACACATCATCACTTCTAACAAGTAAGTGCTCAACAAAATCCAATTTCTTGATTATGCCTTCAATTCTATTTATGAATTTTTACCAACAGGAAAAGGCAATTTTGAATAAAGAAGCCGTTGATTTTTTCGTCGCTTCTCTTATCATCACTCCGTTTTAGACACTCTACTATATAATTTTTCATGTTTTTCTCTCCTCTTCTGATCATGCATGTTATGGCAGCAATCTTCTATATGAAGTTCATTTTTTTATTTCCGAAACTTCCAATTTCACTGCCATTTTTTGTCATATTATACATTGCTTACACAAGGTGTGTGTGTGTGCGTGTATCTTCTCTAGCACAAGCACAAGTACTCGAACAAGATCATTATTATGTTGTCGAAGATGTTGTGATGATGATACATCAAAAAAAAGTTCCTAGCAAAAGTATAGTAATATACTTGTAATAATATAATAATGTAGAAGCCTAGTATTTTCTGCTCTCTCTTTCTATCTCCTCACATCACATCATGCATGTATGCATACACTAAAAAAGAAATCATTGATAATTCAATTTTTTCTCCTTCTTCTTGGTAAAATTTCCTCCTGCAGGCGAATCTAACCCTTAGCACGACGATGAGAAAGCAACTCACTGTCAAGCACAATTCTGTTGACTAGAATTGAGTTTTCATAAACTAAACGAATGGCAGTTGAGGGGTAGTATGGTCGGAGGTGGTGGATGGTGTGCTGGTTATGAAAAAGCTCTGCGTTCAAGTTGATGCGAACGACAAAAAAATAGTGTATAGAACGAACGCTGAGCGAAAAATAACAAGTGGATGAAATCCGGCCCTCTTCATCTTGGCAACTACGTTTTTACTCCATTTCCTGTGTACTATTACTGCATATCTAGTAGTTCGTACATTGCAGAAGCAGATGTTTTTTTTACTTGTCTCTCTCATCTTTCTTAGCAATCATCAACATGCTCACAGCATTGTGTAAAGTGAAGCGAAAAAAAAGTCGCCAACCATCTAGATCATCTCCTTACATACTTTGCTTTCTATCATCACCGTACAACGCAGCGTCCGTTCACTTATCTCTTTACTTTTCCTTTTGATTGGGAAAAAAACTGTGTGCTAGGTAACACGGAATGGATGGATAACAGGATTGCTCACGGCCGTCACACTTCTTTTACACTTTTTCTACATACGGGCATTACTTGTCGTTTCCGTCAACAGATAAATTCATATGCAATGTTCAATGTAAAAATGGTTCAATGCCTTTTATTGTGTTATATTATATCGTTTCTGCTTGATTGACAATGCTTTGTCTTTTCCCTTATTTTTTATTATTTGTATTTATCGTTTTCTCAAAATGATGTAAGGAAGTGAGATATTTTTCCATTGTACTAAAATATATTCTTCACATTCAAGTCCACTAAATCCTGGAAGTACGTAAACCTTAACACAGTTTGTCATCTCACCGAAACGTTATATAAGAATCAAAAGCATGCATATGGCAGGTTCCGCAGTTTTCAAAATACAAGAATAAATACATTTTAAGATTTTGTAAGCTTGATATAGTGAGGGAATATTTCTCATCATTTAAGTATGGATATAGAATTATAGAAACGAGTAATAATTTTTATAAAGTGCAATAAAGTTAACATATATTTTTCCATTAAGCTTTCTGGAATCTTCCCAAACTAGGTATCCAATGATCATTACAATGATGTTAAAGCAAAGAATAGAAAATTATATAGCGGAAATGGGTTTTCACAAACAACTCTTATAAATAATGTATTACGTATGGCTTCTTACCTTGCTTGTATTGATGGGCCTGTGATGATGATGATGGCAACAACAGAAACGCTCCAACAATTCAAAGGAAATCGACAAAAGAATAAGGCATGTGCAAAGTACAAAGGAATTCTCAATAATGTTTGCGTTCCTTCTTGATCACTCAAGGGGAAAATTTGAGAAAATGATATCGCTTGATTACAAAAACTCTTCCATGTGGAGATGAACTATCAAAAGTTGGAAAGAAGCTGTACAAGTACCTTTTATATCGTAGTTGGTATAAAACAATGGCATTTTCATGTTTCAACACTCTAAAGCTTCAGAAATATGTAATTGTTTATTCAATTGATGGGTTTTGTATTTACAAAAATTCCATCTGACGTCTATAACTTATGTTTCATATTTTGTATTTATATACGTGTTTAAATAGTTTATTTGAAATCTAAGTAGACTACATCAATCAATGCTTGATTGTTTTATTGAACTATATGCTTTGCTAAATTTGAAAAAATTAAACGCTCTATCAGACACACTTATGTAATCAGTAATACTTACGTTGATTAAGATTTAGCACCAATAGAAACCTAAACTCCGTAAATGAATTTTCAATATCTTTAAGTCTGCTAAACAAAATGAAATCTAAACACCTACACATACTATTTTTGGGTGTAAATATGATATGTTACAAATAACATGATGTACTAATAAAATGCGTTCTATTTTGTAACTCCAAGAAAGGAAGTAAAAGTGCAATAATGTATTTTTATCGTTGTTGCTGATTCAATCGATATTCTCAATGAAGTAATAACGAAAGGAATTTGTCCCAGATGTGTTTTTATTCAAGGTAATTTCTGAATGCTTTGAAAGAACAAACAAGGAGGAAAAACAATTTCGTTCGTAAAGTGAAAGCATACATTTTGCTGTTTTTTATGATAGGAAACGAAGGTGAGAAGTAAAGTAGGTATACAGTATACATATAATGCAACATTTATAAGCTTATTTTTTATATTTATGATTCATGATGACACTTTTCCATCTTGTATTTATGTAACACCTTAAAATGTAACTTTTATATTTTGCCCAGTTAACGGCTATATGCACATTGTATAAATTGTTGAGAGAACAACACAAGAATACGTAAACGGCCTGAGGAGAGACACTGTAACTGTAACCACCTCCACCCGCACTTTCTCATCGTTTTGCTCTGAAAGTTCAACCGGTGTGGCTATCGTATTGCATCCCCTTTACAGTTTCGCTTATTTTGCTACTTTTCCTCGAGTACATATGTGTATGAAGATGAAGCGCTATTTGAAGCTTAACAATACAGTACACTAACACTTCTTCTGAAGAAGCTAGATTTGTAAAAGTATTGCTTCTAGGATTATGCTATAGCAAATATAAAGAGTCGCTTTGGGACTTAGTAAAACGCATTTCTTCCTTCATTGTGAACACTTCAGGTTGAATTTTCCAACTTTGTACCGGGGTGGAGAGGCAGTTTAACCCTGTTTATGACAACATTGCTGTAAAAAGGATGTACATATGAGTTACGATTATTTGCGACATGAATAGGTTGTTCACTTCAAGTGGAATCAGCAGTTTATTTATTTTGAGTAGATTTCTGTAGAGGATTTTTAGACTAGAGCAATTTCGGAGAAAGCTATTCATTTTTCAATGCAAACAACATATCTAAATACATTTTATATGAATATTTTACAATAACTATCCATGTATGTATGAACATAGCCTTACCTGTGTTATTTTTATTGTAGAAAGTTTGGAAACCGAGCCCACCGTATTCTGCGACAGAAGTCCCTTTCTTAGAACGAAACTTAGGAGGTTAAAACGCACAAAAATGCAGGTGAAATATTTTTTCTCAAAAAAACATCACAAAAAATGTACACATAAACATTTATTACATGTTTTCTCACATTTATTGATATACAGCCAATATTAAGTATAAGAAATATTCTCTATTATGTATGTTAACTTTGTGCTAAATTAAAGCATAATTAAAGTATAAATGGCCAAAAATGGGGTAAAATGATAATTTTATGGACGCTAAGACATGCTCAATTCTAAACGCTTATAGTTTGAGCTTGCCTTTAAAAAATCCAATTCTGTAGAATTTCCGTTGATCATAGATTTCCCCTAGTACAAAATCAAAAATTATAAATTGACACTGGATAAAAAATTATAAATTTCAACATGAGGTTTACCAATTTATTGATACAATTTTGTTCTCAGATACAGTAAAAGTTACTATGCTGCTAATTAGATCTTAATGATTTAAACTATCTATACGCTATATTGTTCACAAAGTTCACATACACATGTACATCAAGTATACGAATACATAACGTGTAAATTGCTATGCCCTGTATACATCCAGTAATAGCCAGTGTCCTTAGGCCACTGGATGTGGTTACTGGCTACCATTTTACGTAGTATGTAGTATTTCGCTTCAACAAAAAGCTACATTAGAGGGGTGTTGCTTACAGTTCCACCTGTCACAAAACGAGTGTGGAAAATGATATCTCATAAATTCCACAGTTAATTAAAAACATAAAATAGTGCACCATTCGTTTTCAAAAAATATCTTGAAACTGGCCTCTTAATTAAGTAATTTTATTTTGTGCCACTTACAAACAAAGAAGTAAATAGCTGTGGTAGCCATCAACAGTGCTGTACCCAGCACAACCTTCATCATTAAGCCCAACACTTATGCTACATCATACAAGTTTAGCTTAAATATTCCAAATCAGATCAGAGTCTGTAACTACTTTACAACTATAAAACATACATCAATATAAATATTGGATTAATTTGATACTTTATACCAATGTAGTGATATATATTTACATAAAAAGATCATGTGCTGCTTAAGTATTAAGTACAACATATTATAATCATACTTATTTCATAAACACACAGAAAATAATTATTAATATTTTTTTTAGTTTTCCATTCAACTTTGAATTCCATAGATGTATTCCATAGATTTGAATTTCACACCAAATAAGGTAATTTCAAAGAGAGTACAACCGATTGGGGTGAAAGTTATGGTGTGAACTTTTAAGCTTTCACCAATAATTGAAGTCTATCCTATCAATTATTAAGTAGTAGCATTTCCCCTGTGTTTCCGAGACAGATACACTTCACAAACAACGGCATATCTAAAATGCTGACGAGTTACACAACAAATTATTTATGTGCAAGTTCAATCAAACAAATGACAGAAGATGCTTGTATTGAAAATATAATTGAACTACTTGTTTCACATTGCTTGCTAAAATATTTACTACTGAAGTAATGAAGTAATCTTAAAATGAAATATAATGTTGTCAGTTTGTTTATGTATACCTATATTCATATCTAGTACAAGCATTCACGCATACAATAGCTAAAACATTGAACATTCCCGTTCATATGTTTTGAAATGTTGTAATCTCAGGTGGTTTGACAAGCTCTGTCAGTGAAAATTTATTACATTTAAAAGTACATTTTCTTTTTGCATTTAAAAATAATCTACCTATGTGAAAGATATATGTTTAGTTTTGATATCTGCAAAGAATTTTGTGTCACAATAAATAAACTAATTGATCGTATTATTTTTATTATACTAAATATCCATACATTTCCTTGAATCAGTATTGAATATGGATGCGGAACATTTAGAAATGTGTACTTTTTAAGTATTAAGTATTTATATTACATTCCGATCGGCAATAAGCATGACTGAATTTACTGTTCATTTTAATAAGCTATATCAGTTTGCACGATACGGTGAAAACTGCCAGAATTATGTTTTGCAGTCAAACATTGTAATAGTAATGACTGATGTCTGTAAACCGGAAAATAAAATATCTATCTATCTATATGTTATACGTAAGTCAATGCAACAATTAATTGCATAAATTAAATTTCCTTTACCAGACATCTTATGATGGCCAAAAGTCATGTAATTTTCTGCCCTGTTCTCTAGATCCGATTAGAACTACTTTTACTCAATCATTATATAGTGATGTTTCACTCTATAACATTTTTATTTACACATTCCCGCATCTATGTAAATATTCTATTTAATGTTTGACCTGTATCGACATCATTTAATATTATACATAAATACATCTCATATAGTTACATTTCTATAATCAAGCGCATTTGGCGTAGTTTTGAAGATAATATTTTTTTAAGTAATAATTTTGTAACTTTGAAGTCAAATTTTGACTGTGACCCGTATAAATTTTTAAATTTCAAAATTTTATATGTAATTTTGGACGGAAATTGTTTTTCCGTTAGTTAAAATAACGTGCAGCACCTGTATTCTTTTTCCTGATGTTTTATATAATTTTGTAATAAGCAAAGATTATTTTGAGGTCATAAGCATGAAAACGGATAAAATGTAAAAAGAGTCATCGCATCGCAATAACTAGTGTGTGAGTAACTGAAACGAAAGAGACCTAGCAGTAAAAATTTACAAAAATGAATTAAAAAGTAATGCCCACAAGCTCCAAAAAGTGTGTCTGAAACTTTAGTGGTCCCAGATTGAAATATAGAGGTATATTCACATCATGTGTAATTAGTTTTGACTTTTATCGAATCGGATTAAGTTTACTTGTAAAATTTATTTTCCATATTTTTAAAAGAATGCACATACTACAAATGGACGTTCATAGAACATATTAATGTTTACTATTCGTGTTTTAATTACCTTTTCCTATTGCATACTTGAATACAAAGGTTTCCATTTGAAACTTTTGAATACATACTTTTCATTTCCGGAACGCTCAAAATGTGCCTTATTTAACTTAAATACATGGCAAGGTTTTTATCCAGCTGCTACTGACAGCTGCCAGTTCCTCTAAAAAATTCTCTTAATTCCATTTACACTATTTACAGTGCTTTTCCCCCAAATAATATCAGTGTGTCGTGTGTCTGTCAATGACAGGACAAGCTGTCTAAATAATAAGTATGTTTATTTCGATATACAATTTTTCGGTTAATGTCCAATTTTGTAATTACGTTGCAACTTCCTAATCAGCCTAATTAATTCACCAAATATGAAAACGTTGCGCTTGAAATGATTTAAAATGACATTTTAATTATACCATTGTGTTATATTTGAAAAAATTGTTATTTACAAGAATCACAACCCAGACTCCGAGCCAATGTGATGTGTTTGTTACAGAACATCATCATATTATATGCATTATAAAATATTTCAAAGTTCGGTTGGATGTAGTATATTATGTAATATAGGTAATACACATAACATACAAAATCGTATAATTGTGAATGGATTTATAGTCTCGAATCTCGAGCCTTGTGAAGTTCTATCCCTACTCAATTGATAGAGATAACATTTACAAACGCGTGCTGTGTATACGTTACAAAATCCTTTTTTTTAAATCTTCATAGTTGTGCTAATTGTGTATCTATCCTTACGTAATATAACTGTACATATATGAATCTAATAGTTTTATCATATTATCAAATTGTAACATCAAACTAATTATGAATCACAGAAATCCTTGAGAACTTTTCGTACCCAATTATGAATGTCTAATCCGATTTGTAAAGAATTTTGCACTATTTAGGAAAAAATTAAAATGTTGAAATTGACTTTTCTTGGAAAATTATATGAATGGTGAAAGTATCATAATTCATAATAATTTAATGTTTTAATTTTCCAAAATTCAAATTGACTACAGTATTTTACTGTGTTCATGAGTATTAAATTTATAGCCCTGCTTACAACTTAATCCTTTTTTTTCCTAGATTCCACACCTTGCTACACATATGATTGAATTGTTTAAGTACATACGTACAAAGGATGGAATATGGAAGGACTGTTATTGTATGCTGAACCATCATAAAACAAAATTTCCAATACATATTTTTGATTATTGTGAGGGCGACCTTTCACTGCCACTACTACAGAGGGGAGATCTCATCTCATCAATACTGTTAACATTGTCGTTTTTTGTTGTGCTTCTGCTCCTGAGTGAGTATGATCTGATCCGAGTGAGCGAGTAAAGTGGATAAGGAAAAACTTGATTCTTTCTAGAGTGGGGAGCTGTGTACTCAATATACATGCATCTCACCTACCAACCAACCACCATACCAAACTGAAAGTAAAAGTGCACTAAAATTACGCTGATAGCAAATGGTGGTCATGATGTGAGATGATCGAAAATATAGTATACACATAATCATAAAATACATAAAAGGGAAGTAAATATTATCTATATAGTTTCCTGTATTATTTGCTTAGAGAAATGGAACAAAATTTTTGCTGACCGTTTTTTTCTTTCATCTTATGTGATTGCCTAAAGGGACTCATTACTAGAATTCATGATGATTTTGCTTTCACTACTATTTACCTTTCCCTTGAACAATGCCCAACTACAGCTCTCTCTCATTCTATATACTTCCCGTGTTATGACATACACTACTACTTCGATCGCACATCATTTCTCCTTCCGTACTTCGAACGTTTCAGTCATTATTTCTGCTGAAATAAATGGAAACGTAGGTTAGGCTACCTATGAGAACCAACATCGCATCTCAAACCATCATTGCTTTCACTCGCAAACGAAGGACAAGGGTTGGCTTCAGTCAACCCCTTTTCATTCTCTTCGTATAAATTACTGATGACGACGAACGGAAGATGGTGGCAAATAAATAGGTGAGCTCGTCTCGATCGCAAATGTGTGTGTCTATAAGTTGTATATATTCATTACATCTATTGCAGGATGGATACCTATAAGATCTGCATTTATAAAAAAAACATTTTCGCTCAAAATGAAATTCGTTGAAACACTCTATTATACTCAAGCCAGCAAGAGAAATAAACAGTTCGTAGAAGAGTTCCTACAAGTTTTTAATTGATTGCATATAGGAAATCCACTCTTGTTGATTACATACATATGAATTATTCTTCTGCTCACCTCACCTCAGGAAATTAAAAGCAGCATAAAAAAAACTTCTTCACAATTATGGAAACCTGACAGGAACCGACATATGTTTAGTTATGAATCTTGTAATTTTCTTACAAATTTTTGTGGTGAATGGTTTCTTGACAAGAGCTGCCTTTATATTCAAGTCTGTAGTAAAAATACCTTCATAGCGATGACGGAAAAATTCAGAGAAAGGTTGTCATATTATAAAGCTTTTATGCCGTGTGAATTCATGTTACTTGTATGAGACAGTTTCTTTAACTATTTCTGTAATAATATCCCATAGCAGTCGACAAGTTTCCAAACATCGATAGAAGAAAAACCGCAATATAAGTTCAACCGGTTCTTTTGTTCATGAACTAGTTTTTAAATTGAATCTTGACAAAGTTAAGCTAAGTTAACTCAAGTCGTTTTCATCGTGAAGCACAAAGGAATTGAAACGCCAACTTATACACACACAAGTTCAATTCTTACAATCAGTGAATATACAGTATGTATACGTGTATGTAGTGCTACTGTAAAGAATTCACGATTTCTTATTAGAAAGGTATAGTGACTAGTGACAGTTTTTTTCTGCCTGTCCAGTACATATACCGCCATACCTTTACCATTATTTCATAGAGATATATTCTTTTAAAAAAATATTTGGTGGTTTCAAGAAAGCTTTCTTTTGTCCTAGCCTTTCTTTCACATTTCCAATCTTCCCTTTAATGCTCACCCACTCACGTAAATATATTACACGGTTAGCACTTCAGTTGCTGTACCATTTTGTCAACTGGGACTATGTTTGTGCAGTGCAGAGTGCAGTAAAATACTCCTTTTAAAGGCTCTAGCATAAATACATTACATTGTGTATAAAAGCATTCCACGGGAGCAGTGAGTAAGCAGTGTGTAAACTCAAAAGATTCCTGAATGTTTCGGCTTTTCTTTCAATCTCTTTTTTATTTCTCTTTCCATCAAAGGATTTTTTCGGCATTTTTATACTTGAAAGGATGAAACTTGAAGGAACGAATCAAATAAGACTTTAATACATAAAAAGACAAGACAGATAGGGACAAAAACAAGTTATTCAATCCAATGAACCACACATGCATCAACATCCTTACTTGGGGTTCGAGAAAACACGTTAAAACGTCTAAAAGCAAAAACGACTCTGAATATAATTATATTTTACTATTTCTCCCTTTTTACAAAAAGTTACTTGTCAAAAAGAAATAGTTGCGTACAATGTTTGTCATTTAGAGTATAACAAAGTATGATGTATGTACATATTTGTATCTGCAATGGTTCATTTGCCATCAGTTTTAAAATATGTACTATTTTCACTTACGTGCCACGTTGATAATATTTGCAGTGATTCATTCCATTTAATAAAACATTATTATACGTTACCTCTACAAAGCTAAGAATCACTTTTTTCAAAACAAAAATATCAACAAAGCAAACTGTCGATATTTACAATAGATAACGTGAACAACAATCTGTCTATGTATACCTTATAATACTGTTAAAGCCTTTCATGTGGCTTGATATCATAACAACTGCCATCAAAATGGTTGAATACCATCATTCATAAAATACTACAGGGACGGTTCTGGGTGGGAGTAAAATAGCATGTTAGTCTCTAGACCCAAGGTACTTTTGAGCAGTAGAATTTTACTCTCATGATAGCTTAAGAGTACCTTGAACTGGACCCTGTTTTTTTGTTATATAATAAATTTTAAATGTGCAAATTTCCCCCATCAACCACAGGTCCATGAAGGACGTCAAGTATGGGAGCACCAAGATCAACACGAGTTCGTGAATTGGTGTCTTGTAACAAATTACCTTGTATTCCGTTTCCTGCGTATGAGATAAGAGAAAGGTGACCTGGCTCTGCATTTGTTTCTCCGGCTCCGTCACCACGCTTTCTTTCTTCTGATGACAGCACAACTCTAGATGAAAGCTTTTCGCGAGGCATTACTATGGCTTCTTGTTCTTTAGAGGATGGACTCTCATTACCGCATTCCGTTTCATTGTCATCCAAATCGCAAACATGATTATGATGATGACAGCATTCTTCATTGTCCCCGTCGTCTTCCTCATCAGATTCATCATCCTCCTCGTCATCCGCAACTTCCTCCAACTCGTCTTCATCCTCTTCCTCGTCGTCTGTCTCATCCGGATAGAGATCATCAGCCGACAACCCCGCTTCATTATCTATATGGGCAGATGGATAAAATACTCGTCCTTCAAATATCTTCTCATTCTCTGTTCCGCTGCAATCCTTCTTTGGTTCTCCCTTTTCATGTGGTGTTCCACAGATCATGCAAGTCGTTTCCTCAGTTTTTTCTCCATCAATCGATGCTGCCGCTGCTGTTGTATGAGTAATAACAGTAAGAATTCCTTCGCTAACTTCTAACCGTTTTATTTTTGCTCTGATTTTCACTGATTTGATCCCGCAGTACATCCTACCCCCGTTGTTATTGTCCCCTGGACTAGTGACATGACTTTTCTTACAGTCCCCATTTTCGTTCCCAGTTTTGCAAGATTCCGGTGTAATGAAGAGACTCCTCAGTTTCTCCAAATATTCAGTGTCAGTAATCGCGGGGCGTTTGCGTCCTGTAAAGACCTCACCTATTCGCTCAATTAACCCTTTCTTCTTTCCACCATTTCGCTTAAAAATTTCCGCACTGAGTGTTGCTACAAGGAGAATGGTCAGGGGTTTGTAAGCGCCGTACACAACTCCGAACCAAATTGTGGGAGCAGTTTTTTGTGGCTGGATATTTGTGTTGATCCAATCATCTACTATGAAGTGAAGGAAAGATGTGAGAATGTTGAATATACACCATATATTCAGTGACGTCTTGTCCTCCTTTTTTGTGAAAATGTAGTGGTACATGAAAGCAGACAAAAAAAGTCCATCAGCAATATAAAAATGAAACAAAAATGATGGTCAGGTTAAAAATATGGGTAGGCATTGCCACAGTTAGTTGTATTGTATGTACGTATATGCATGTATTTATATTTATACGGTCTGCACTCTGATAGAAATTCATAAAAATGTTCCGGAAAAGGATAAGATGATGTCGATGTCGAATACGACAAATACAGGGATACACTAAGCTGACATATAAACTATAAGTACAAGTGTTTTCTACTGTGTATTGAAAAGCAACGATCGAATTGCTGTCCTCAAGGCATGTCTACAGAGAAGAAACTCTTTACATCATAAACCTTGAGTTTTCTCTCCCAGCATGTATCACTTTTTAGTATTTTTCTTGTATGCTGTATCGTTATTTTTTCATTGTTTGCTGAATGTAAAGAGCTATTGTTTTAGCGTTCACAGTTATATTTATATCGTATCTGTGATCTGTAATAATGGAGACCTGTTCAAGGGAACGTTTAGTTCCAGATGCTCATTATTTTTAGGATATTTCTATCAAAAGTGACATCAACATGAGCAATGGTGTGAAATCGTGATCGCATATTGTAATAGAACATATAACATGACGTATTGATACAATGGAGAAAAATCAACCATTATCGGATACAAACAACGTATACAAATTGTGTTGCTTAATTGATTTGTTACCTTTTCATTTTAGAATCATTCTAATCAAAACATTTTCCATTTATGTATATGAATATCGATGAAATCAAGTCACCCCACAATTATGACTTTAATTACTATAAAAATGCAGACGTGAAAATCATTTGGCTCTTCTTAAAGTACTCTATAGTATATATGTAATGTGCAAAAATGGTTATTGAAGTGATTGTCCGTCCAGATTTTGTGCTAAAGTTCACTTTTGGTTTTATCAATGTTTTTATGTCGTTAATGATGATTCAATTACATGGATAACTCATGTATTTATAAATTTAAAGCAGTTGCACATTACACTGTGTGTTTCCTCACGAATAAAGTTTCACCAATCATGGCAATTTTTCATAATATCACCACATCATATATACATATATTGAGAATCCATACGTTGTATTCGTTATCTTTTGCTTGGTATTACTAAACTCTAGTGGTGATCTACTACCTAAACAATCCATGAAATAGATGAAATTCTGTAGTAGTTTTTACTTCGTCGTACGCATAGCCAACGGTCTTTTTCGTTCTGCATCAATTGCTTCTTTTATCTTTTCATTTCCTCTTCGAATCTGCATGTCATATCATGAGAGACTATTTAGAAAAAACTCCATTTCACAGTCCCATTTTATTTACAATAAGAATCCCTTTTAGCAAGTATAATTTTGTTGTAGTAAGTTATCAGTAATGAACTGATTTTGATAGCTCCTCCGCGCATCATGCAGATATCATCATCGAACGAATACTTTAAATTCATGTATTGATATTACCATACATGTAGTCATCGAATTCATCTGTTTTGTTGAGTTTTATGACTAAAGTTTTCTCTTTTCACCGTATAATTTGTTTACAGAAAAAGGTTGTTTTTACTATATTTAGTGTACGTGCACGTCGCACGTGCAGTCG
>JAQFZH010002669.1:0-15822 GCA_034695485.1 Entomobrya nivalis | reverse complement strand
CAAAGAGAGAGATGCACTTTCCTGGAGGAAAGCCGCGTCTGGTGGTAGGGGTATCCTGATACTTGGGGATACCTCACAAACATCTTTCTTACTGCTTGCCTTTTATGTACAAATAGGATAGAAAAATAAGAACTTAATAAAAACTGTGTACTGATTTTGAATCTTGGTAATTATTATATGGCTTTTATCTTAATTCATAAAAAATGATCATATTAACATGTATGTTCTCATTTTAAAATTATCGAAATTTCTTCTTGATTTAGTACTTGCACACAATTGAAAAAACGTTTCATGTGTGCGCCTAGTTATGCATATGCAAAACCCTCGATAGTACGATTGATTTAATTAATTTTATTAATGTGTTGAGGATTGGTCAGTTATAAATCACAAAATGAAATACAATATTCAACTAATTTAACACTATAATCTAAACAATATTTGTTAAAAATATAGTTACAAGGCTTACAAGTAAGTGTGCAGCGAAAATTTAGCGAATTTATGCCTTCGGAATATATTGATCTTTTAATCAAAACTTTACCTAAATTGGTAAGTTAAAACCTAAGAATGTACACAATTTAGACTTACAAATTCTACAACATACATTATACACACTATAATCGACTAATGACTTTTAACTCATCTTTAAGTTTATTTTGAGCACACTCTAATTTGTGTTTCTTCATGAAATACAGATTCTTCCAAATAATTGTCCACAAGTATTGCAAGGGAATGTCACAAGTTTATTATGTGTTAAAGAGTACTGGGTCAAAGAATCTTTTGTAAAAAAAATCTTTTTACAAATTAGGCACGAGTGGCCTTTTTCTTTGATTTCATATAAAATATGATTACAAAGAAGACGTCTAGTTCCAAATTTCCTTTCACAAAATATACACTTGTACGGAGAAATAGTTTCATGTGCTCTAAGTCCACCTGTATCAGTGAATCGTTCACCACATTCCTTACACTGGTAGGGTTTTTCTCCAGTGTGATATCTCATGTGATTAACTTTAAGATGGTATTCAGCAAACTCCATGGGACAAATTTCACATGAGAAAGCTTTTTCCTTTGTGTGCATTATAAGATGAATGTTTCAATTGCCTTTACGTTTGAACACCTTTTCACAAAACACGCATGAAATAGTTTTATATTCTTTACAATGCAGTAATCGGACGTGAAAATAACGCGAGCTTTGAAAAGAAAAACTTTTTGGACAATGTTGACACCGAAATAATTTGCTTCCGTTAGTCGAATGCATTTGCATATGAGATTTTAGTTCAGATTCGTGTAAAAATGACTTACAGCACAATTTGCACTTGTGTACTTTTTCTGGGTTGCCGTGTCGGCGGAAGATATGACTTTTGAGACTATTTTGGTCACATAATGTTTTCTGGCAATATTTAGAAGTAATCACTTTTTTAAACTGATTTTGAACGTGACATTGTTCAATATGCTTGTTTAGGTTTCGTTGTAAACTAAATAGTTTCTTGCACAGTTGACACGAAAGTAGTTTGCTAGACTAAAATGTAGTGAATTTGGTGTGCAATTTTTGTATTAAAATAATAATTCAAACGCTTAAAATGATAATGACACTTCTACTCACTAACCTCTCCAGGCTATACAAAATATTGTAAAAATGCAATGTTAATTCAAGATTTATAGTAAGTGTTGTTTTGTTAGATTACTGAGCTCTAAGAAAATGCATGTGCACGGCATATATACGGACGAGTCAATGATCAACAAACTGTAAAAATGTTTAGGCCTTGCCAAGTAGTAGTATGCTCTGACATGAAATGAACAAGCTATGCAATCAAAACTCTTACATACAGTTTTTGTTTCCCTACAAGATTACACTTGCCTCAAAGGCGCCAGCTTTATGTTAGACGGCCGTGAAAAGTTATGTACATGCTTACAGATGTAGAGAGGCACTTGAACCATACATTTGAATACAGGACAGCTACTATGTATGGTTTCTGGTTTCAATACTCATGCATAGTTAATTATCATGAAGTACAAAAATATTTTTTATTCAAAATGTCATGTAGGCTTATTTAGTTTTGTTACATAACTTAAATAAAAAATTAAAATATTAAATGGGAAAAGATACAAAATAACAATATTTTAAACGATTTTGCACCTAAATTTTCATATTAGCTTGACGTAAGCAAACAAAAGTACCATAATATTAAACCATTTACGCTTTTACTCGATCTAAAAATCAATAACTTCTATATTTTCATTCAAGTTACTTTTATAATTATTTTTACATATGAATATTACCCTAACTTGAACTTATCAATATTATGACGAGTTTTTCTTATGTTTTCTAACATAAAACGGGCTAACAAACAACTTTCCACAGGAACCACATGGATACTTTCGTTCTCCATGAATATAGTTGTGCTCCTTCAAAATCGCATTCGAAGTAAATGTTTTGTCACAAACCTTACAAAAATAGGGCCGCTCGTTAATTTTGTGTGAAATGTGGTTCCTTAGTTGCAACAAACAGCCAAATACTTTTCCACAATACATGCAAATATGCTTAGCTATGTCTCCATGTTTCGAAATACGGTGACTTTTTAAACAACCCATCGAAGTAAACATGTGACCACAGTCAGTACACTTGTAATATCTCTC
The DNA here is from genome assembly GCA_034695485.1 of Entomobrya nivalis. Classification (NCBI taxonomy): domain Eukaryota; kingdom Metazoa; phylum Arthropoda; class Collembola; order Entomobryomorpha; family Entomobryidae; genus Entomobrya; species Entomobrya nivalis. The sequence continues at coordinate 13,188 of JAQFZH010002669.1, read as the reverse complement.
CCCAGTATGTGTTCTCATATGACTTGTCTTTTCCCGATTTGAGCAAAACTCCTTAGGACAAATATCGCACGAGTGCCGTTTTTCCTTAATGTGTCTTAAAATATGATAGTCCAAGTTGCCTTGGAAAATGAACACCTTTTCACAAAATACACACAGTCGATTGTCCGTTTTTGAACCATGAAAGGCCTTAATGTGGGCATGACGAGTGTTATGAGTAGTAAAATACTTCTCACAAACGTGACATTGATACTGTCTTTCGATTTTACTTGAATGAGTCCGCATATGATTTCTTAATTCACTTTTCGAATAAAACGCATTTGAGCACAATTTGCACTTATGTGACTTTTCCGTTCTTTCATTGCTTCGAAGAACGTGATTCCTGAGATTATAAATAGTTCTAAACTTCAGTTGACAGTACTCACAAGTAAACTGTTTTTCTATAGTTTTCAAGTGATGGACTTGCTGAACGTGTATTTTTAAGTCGCATTGACGTGGAAATGATATGTCGCATAAATCACACGAAAATGGGTTGTTTTTTTCGTGCTTAGATTTTACATAAACTCGAAGATATTGACTGCTTGTATATGACAGATCACATTGTTCACATTTGTATTGGATATTTTCGAGGTCTGTTTTGATGTGACGGTTTAGGTTCCCTTTCTCTGTAAACGTTTTTGAGCACAATTTACAGCTGAATGGACGTTGACCTTCATGAACAGTTAAAACGTGATTTTGTAGTTTTGCTTTAGCACAAAATGTCTTTGGACAGCGTAAGCATTGCACTCGATTGTCAGTCTTAGTACATATTTTTGTAGTTTTAGAGGATGAGCTGTTCTTGGAATTCGTTTTGGACAATAAGTCAAAGAAAAATTGTGCTTTAAACAAATAGCTAAAATTGCTTTCAATATGATATTGTTATATTTGTCAAGTACTTAATAAAGCTACAATTCTTCTGTCAAACTGGTGCTAGTTGCAGTAACACGCACGGATACTAAAATGAAAAACGACTGATATTTTGATTTGAGAAGGAAACGCAGGACTATATTTGAGGTGGAGTGTATGCATACGTGACTTAATTGTTTCTCTTATGGTTGCATATATATGCTTAGTTATACATATTTAGGTACATTTCTTGTCAAATTATTATTCATGCAGAACAAAAAACATGTTGATTGGTAAGTTTGTGATTCATGTGCACATCATAAATTGTTTTCGGCATCACCGTTATCCTACAATCTAAGCATATAGACAGGGAAAAAATAAATATACAACACTGAAAGGGTTTTGCACACGATTTTCTTACACTCTCTTCAAAGTCAAGTTGCATCTAATAATAATTTTTACACATCTCTAAAAATAGAAGCTTTTCGTATCTTTTTAAAAGATTTGAAAGAATGTCACCCAGTTGTGAAATAAATGTACATAAAAAACAATCATATTTTTAATTAATTGTTTGCAAAAACCAAAAATATTTTATGGTGCAAATTATTGGTAATTGGTGGGTTAACAGCCATCATGAGTCAAATTTACTGAACTTCAATGGACTTCATTTTTATGTTACAAGACGTGGTTATAATTTGGAATTTAATTCTTTAATTCATATACGTCGCAAACATACAGAACTTACATACATAATAATATTCTATAATAATTATGCAGTGATATTCTATTCACAATGTTCGCATTCGAACTGCTTTTCCAACAAGACTGAATGTGCAAACATATGGCTATTTACTTCCGCCGTTTTGTGGAATGATTTGGATCAAACTTTGTTTTTTTTCAGCATTTCCATGCATTCAAATAAAATGTATATTTAGTTCGGCCTTGGTACACAATTTCTTAACACATGCATTACAATGAGCTACTTTTCTTACTAATACTAAAAAACCAAAGGCATATAAGAAAAACAACAATATAATTCTTTTAAAATTGTTTATGTTTTTACAAAGGAAGCGTTATATTTTAAATACATATGCTTGTTTATTGACACACACACTAAACAAAAATATTGCACTATTTTTACAAAGGTCTGTCTAAATGGGAATTGATAAAAATATATTTCATTTGATGTAAACCAACGTACCTTATACAATAACATATCTAATCATATTAAATGTAAACAATGCCCTAAAGGAATTCATGCATTGCTCAAATTTAGTCCGTTGTCTTACGAAAGACACGACATAAATAGTTTTGCAAACTAATTATTCCTTAAAATTTAAACATCCAATTTTTGTACTTCTACCTCATCACTTAAGAAATTATAAGTTGTGTAACATCCTGGATCTCCGTATTGAAAAATATATAAAAACTGCAACGATTTGAGAATAGTTTTAATATTAGACTCATTCATATTTTCTTTGTAGCCGATGAATTGAATTTTTTGCTTCCCTTCTAACAGTATATTTTGTTCTAAAATCGGCATATCTTCAACCAACTTATCTACATGCGAACGAACTACAATATCTTTCAAAGTATTTGAACAGTTGATTAAAAAATCTAAACTGAAGTTGGTTCGTTCATAAATTCTAAATTCTTCAAGTTCGGGTATATTTAGTCTGTAGGCTAAACTTTCTTCAATAACATTTTTTTTCTCTTCCTCTTTCTCTGGCAAGGGCATTTTTAAAGATAACCTTTTAAGACCGTCTAAATTCACCTTAGCTTCAATTAGTTCAAATATTACCGACCATTTTAAGAATAGGGCTGAACTTTGGTACCGTACCTCTAAGCTTTCTAAATTTAATGGAAACCTATAGCTATTAAACTGTTCCACATCTTTCACTGAACATAACTTAATAACAAGTTCGCTTAGCTGAGGGAGATTTTCATTAAAAATCGCGTAATTCATGTGACACTCTTTTCGACGAACTTCTAATGCTAAAATATGCCTATTTTTCCCAAGAAGTTCGTTGAATATGGGAGTCGGTACATTTTCTGTACTCAAAAAAGTCAGCAATGGCAATTTTCTAAGAGGATATCTAGCCACCTCTTGTGCTAACTCCTGTAACTCTTCCTGAGTTAGATTTCCGGGAAGAAAGCCCATTTCATCTTGAACGTCATCATTCTTATGACAAAATCTTAAAACTTTAAGATTTGGCATGAGATGATAAATAAGATGAATGAGTGTGTAAAACTCATACAAAGATTCAGCTTGTTGGATAGACATATAAGTAAATTTACAGTACCAAATTTCTCTACCGTATTTTCCAAACAAACTCACAAGTTCATCTCTGTATTGCCAATCGTTGTCAAATCTGTAGTGGAAAATGTCTACACTTCTTCCTAAAAAGGGATTCTTTTTCGGCTTTTGAAGTACAGAGTCGAAATGTGTTTCACCAAAATGATTCAGAAATTTTCCAGGCATGTCCTCTGGTCCAAATTGTTCATGTGCCCATTCCTCTAGATGTTTATTAGACATGATTGTCTCATCGTCAGCGTTTTGATAGTGACCAACCTCTTCATCTTGGTGCAAGCATTCGATTGCGTTATTCCAAGCTTTACATACTAATCGGCACTTCCATATACCAGTCAGTGGATTTGGGTGAGCTTTATTGGCAGGTAATGTCCAAGGTATACTTTCAAAACCGGTTTCCTTATAGGAGTTGTATTTTAATTTATCGTCAGCATAGCGCTTTGACAAAATCTCAAATACTTCAATAGCCACAATTTGTTGCTGAAACTTTAGGTTGAGGAATAGTTTGAAATACGGAGTTGCCAAACTGCAATTTTTTATTCCGGTTTGGTCAAGTTTCTGGAGTACTAAGTTCCATGCCTATTACGTCAACAGTTATAAAAAAGTTATTTAGTACAAATAATAATTTAATTAATTTTCTTAAAAATAAATAAAATCGTACCACGTCCGGAAGAAATGTATCCATGTTTGTCAGGTGTCTTCGCTCTTGTAGCAGCTTCATTGCTTCATTGTCGTTTTCGTTGGCAGGTAGATTCTCAAACAAATCGGGATTTATGTCACTCCACTCATCCGAATTATCAGGTATGACCCGGCGTTTCCTGGCACTCATTGTATACAATAGGGGTGACGCTTTTCTTTTTCGTGTATCCATTTTGGACCATTTACAAAATATCTACCCTGAGTAAAAATTCTGGAAATTGCAACTTTTTACTTTTTTTACAAAAATTATTTGAGCAGTCACAACGAGCAAATTCAAAACGACTTGTTTGTCATGTCACAATTTGTAACTAAAGCCAAAAATCCGTATAATGTAAGTTTTGTATATCTTCGATTATGTCTATGTCAATGCTGTCGAAAATATTACTAAACAATGTATATTTTGTCTACGTACATGCTTAAATTCTGCTTGAGTTTAAAGTGCTTGAAATTGAAGCCGTCCTTACATATTTAATGTTCATACCTTCGTACGTGTCATGTTCATAAAGACGAATTTTTTGTTCATGATCAGTATTTTTGTATCGTCTTATTGAACGGTGAACAAGCAGTCGCTTGTAGATACATTATTCTTTAAAGTACTTTGTATATCCTTCGTGAGACTGGGTGTATAAGAAGCTAAATTGAATGCATGTGTTAAAATGCTACATAGTACCCTAATATACAATTTCATAAAACGTCGTCTCAAACATGAACAAATATTCAATTGGAAGCAAATTGGTACCCTCTATTCTAAAATATGATTCTAATAATATCAGACACGTAACAGTGGAAGCTGAATCTAGTATTAGTGCATGCATTTGTATATATTCAGATCTAGAGGCTTACATACAATGCGAAGAGATTAAAGTAAAATGCATGTGAGTTTCTTGTCACTTATGTTGTTCACACGTGTGGGATATATGCATATACTTTAGGGAGACTTCTCTAATGATTTTACATTTGCTTTAAATAAATATTTGTTTGAGATACGGTAAATTCTTCAAAACTGATAATTCTATGCACGTAATAGTAATTAGAATCTGTCGGTTTTAGAAGTAAACACTTCATTGTCGATGTGTTTTTCTTTCCATTTTTTTCTACATTTTTCATGATTTTTTTTTATAAAGTCTGTGAATTACGATTATTTAACCTATTTTTACCCTGGAGTATTATGTTTTTTAAACTAGTGCATGCATTTAAAAAAATCATCAGCAGATGTTTAAAAAATTGCTTAAAATTAAAATATTTACAGATGCACAAAAGTTTTGGTAGAAACTTATCGAAATTAAAATGATAACCGCTGTAAAGTTGTAAAGCAAGAAATTTATACCGTTGCTATATATGTTAATATTCTGGAAAAAGATAGTTTGTTTCCTTTTATTCTATAAGCATAAGTCAATTGTTCGCATTCTGACTAGCAGATACACAAGTAAATAGTAAGTTCTTATGTACAATGTATTTGGTTCATCTATTCATTCAAGTCATATGCATTAAAAAAGTAGCAGGCAAAAAAACAGGTTACTGCAGTGGTACTCCACTGCAGCATTTCACAACACAAGAAGCAGGAAATAAGTGAACGTACATGTGTAAGGTATAGTTTTACTTGCTATCCGTTATGCATACCGACAGCTCTTTTAAGTAATGTATTTTGTTTCATATAAATTTACCAAATAAATATTTTTCATCTGCTTTGAGTATTCCAATTGGAATGAATGCAGTCACACGGGAACTAAAAAAATGTCTCTCAAGTTCGAGGTCGAAAAATAGGTTTTCTAGGGTAACTTTTAACGTAGATCACGATTATGAATTTATTTTTGTGTAAAATAAAGATTTTAAGGCTCAATTTGTACTCATGTTTGCTCCATTAAGCGCGCGCAGCAACAAGCAAACAGCAGAGCTGACGCTCACTACTCTTTTTTTTCTCAGAGCGAGCGCGGAAACAAACAAAGAGTTGAGCGTACGCTCGTTCAGAGAAAAAAGGAGAGTAGTGAGCGTCAGCATTTTACAGAAATCTTAAACAAGAAACGCACATTTGCAATTTCAGTTTGTCAGGTTTATTTTATTAGAAACAATGCAACAATTTTTTCTTGATACAGGTTCATTGTTTTAAATCAAGCGCTATGAGTATAAGTAAAATGTTCACTTTATACAATGAAAGTGGTTACTAATTAAAAAGTATTGAATACATTAACTAAAAAATATTCAGCGTAAAATACTGGCTGATACGCAGCTGCGTGATGGTTACATGCACAATTGCTGTGTGCATTCACATATCGGCTGAAGTGACGAGCGCGCGCTCGTGGAGTAAACAAAGTCTCCAAACAATCAGTAAATGTTATTTTTACAGCAAATTTTTTCCAGAATCGTAATTTACACATAAAATAGGCCCAGATGTTGCAATTGCTAACTGTTGTGGTCGCTCACACATAACTAGTGTTCCTTGTCGATTGCGTTTCATGATCGCCGTAATTTCTAACTTGATATTATCAAGAATATAACAATGTAGCGACTGATAACAATGTCTACTAAAAACAAAATATCTTCTTGATATTTATGATTTGACTTCCCTGTCATCACGAAATTCAACTTTTATGTGGATTGATAACGATAATGCTCTATACTAATATTTGATGCTAAATAAAAGCATTAAATCATTACATCAAATTAGCGGTAGCATTTCAGTTTACATACATGATGTAACTCTCATTTCAACGGTGCCAACATTAGCAAAAGTGACTTTAGCACAGACATAGCATCAGCCCCAGACTATTCTAGAGTTAAACACGAGGTCAAAGTTAATGCTCAACGACGTTTATGGACTTTCTTAGTCTGGCATTTAGATGATAAATTACCTGTACTTGCACCCTATCTCCCATTTTAGTAAGGGATGTTTGTACATCTAGATTAACTTATAAATTTTACTTTACATACTTATTTTAATAGCTCGAGGATAAAGATGTTTATTCATGTTTTGTGTTTGCTTTTCAATAAATTCAAATATTTGAGAACACACTCAGCTAGAATGAAGTCGTGAAAATAGCAGAGAGTGAATCTGACTCCAATATTCCAAGTATGATCTTGACTGGAGAAGTAGAAATGACGTTGTAAATTTGAGGGGATTGGAAGATCTGAGCGAAAATATCAGAAAAATTGGCAGAGATGTCTGAATAGTATTTTACATAAGGAACTTCATGTCCAGCAAAACTCCAAGTAAACAAGCTGCCAAATGGATTTCTCAATGTTTCACGCAATGGCATTGATCACACTAATCATAGAATCTCTGACTCTGGCCTTACGGAAGAGCAAAACTAATGCTTGTAATATTGTATTTTGATAACGTAAATAAACTACAGAATACTTCACTTTTCCATGAAAATGACTAAAAATTCAGAGTAAGTCGCAATTTTTAACTTGTAGAAATTCTGACGTAAAATGGGGTGTAAAAGTAGTCTTTTCATTAGGTAGAAAACATTTTTCCCGGCACATAAAAAGTCAAACATTTTTTATGAAACAGAAATAGACATCATCAGAAAAGCAATGATTTGTTTGATTTTTTATCATGTAATGAAATTGAACATGTTAAAAAGCTTGTATGCGGATACAGTGTACTAATCGAAAGAAGTTACAATAAAATAATGCAACTAATTGTAACTAAGGAATTAACAAATAAAACGTATTTAATTATTTCATTATTATTCTTTTTGCCATATTTAAATTCATAATTATGCACTAATCTATTTTACATGGATTAATACACATTTTAGTATGCTGCTTTTAAAAACAAATTAAACTAAATTAGCAAATTCAAATGCATGTTGACTCTTCATATTATAGCAATAATAAAGTCGCTCTTTACTTCAACTTGATAACATTTTGAAATAATTAAAATAGTAAAGCACTTGTTAACTTGTACATTTAATTTAACACACCATTTTGTAAAAACAAATAACTTGTTAAATTTGACATTTAGTTTCTAATAAAGTTATGCAAATTAACAACACTACAGTTCGATTATTAGTATTCATTCCAAACGGCTTAACGTTAAAACATATATAAGTATAAGGGCCAACACATGATTTACAAATACAAATGACACGACTTTGAAGTATAAAATAAGTTATTAATTAGTTATGTCATTAGTTTTGATTTGAACCGGAGGTTTTTGATGAATTTTAATACGAAAACCATCTTTTGTGCTACATAATAAATTAATATTTTTTAACATTTAAATTTGCTAATATTTAATTCGAATATTCATACAAAGAGTAGTAGTGCCGTATTATGGTTTAAGCCAACTGAAAAAATTTCACTGAATATTGGATAACACTTACGATTAGTAAAAGATATTGACTAATGTTATAACTAGCATATATACTGTTATATGCATGCTAATGCTTTTAGTTTAGTTTCACCAATTTTTTTCTATGGACAGTAAAGGAACCTCTGCTTCGGTTACAAAAATATGTGATACAACCTCCAATTTTGAAATTCCGATGAATAGTTATTTCTTTTAGCTTTATAAATTCACTCCAAATATTGGACTCTTCCATTTTTTCTTTGAATCCAACAAATTTAACTTTTTGTTTACTCTCATAATCTGGAAACCGCTGCTCTTGGTTCCTCATGTGTTGTGCAACGGCATTTGCATCCATGACGTGCTTGTACCTCAGTACTAATATTTCCAAGGACATTTCGCAGGGCAAAAGAAAGTCAAGGCAATAAGACCGATCGTCCAAAATTGTAATCCTCTTTAGGCTTGGTAGATTGAGTCTGCTGGAGTAGGTGTCTACCAAAACTTGTTTAATCTGCTCATTATTCTTTGGTGTTGGTAACTGTAATAGAAGTTCTTCACAATTTTCACCCAATTTGTCAAGAGCTCGAAATAATCTTGACCAAGGAAAAAATGGGGATGACTCTTCATACCAAAAGTAAAACCTTTTCAGGTTTATGGGCATTCTGCAGCTTTCAAACTTTTCATAGTCAGCAATTGTACAAAACTGTATGTTTAATGCTGTCAAATTAGGAAGGTCCGAGGTAAATATATTGTAACCCCCGTGGTATTCCTCACGTTCAACTTGTAGTTGAGTTATGTGACAGTTTTTGTCAATTAGTTCGTTAAAAACGAGTGTAGGTAAACCATCGGAGTCAATAAATTTCAGGTTTGGGAATGAAGATAATGGATTCCGGAAAATTATCTGCTGTAGGTATTCATCGTCAAAGATGCGTAAAGACCGAGCTCTTATTTGTGGAGTTTCAAATGGATCTAATTCAGTGTAATTTACACGTAGAACTTTTAGGTTAGGCATTAATTGTAAAAACTGGTTGAATTTTTCGTAGAACCGGTGAACACTGCTCCCAAATTCAACATGGAAATCCAAACAAGCATACCACACCTCCGATCCATATTTTGTCAAGATTTCGACAATTTCATTCGTGTAAACTTGCTCTCTCAATGCGATCCAGGTTTTGAAATTTATTCGCAAAAACTCCACTTTTCTCTCTAGAAATGGATTTCGTTTTGATATTTTCCTAACAGAGTCGTAATGGGTAGGATCAAAATGATGTTGAAACTTCTGAAGGTCGCTGGCTTTTCGCAGATGAAATGAGTAAACACTGTTTGTCTTGAAATTCAGATGTGCATTGCTCATCATTTCGTATTTTAACATGAAATGTCCAGCGTCCCGATTTTGGTAAAGATCTTCAATGACTTTATTCCAAGATTTGCAGATTCCCCGACACTTTAGTATGTAATTCATTGGGTTGATATGGCGATTGCTGTCATTATCACTTTCATAGTCGTCACTATCATCCGAGTTTTCATTACTTTGTTTATAGTTAGTCGCATGATCATCATTAAAATATTTCACCAACAGTACAAAAACTTTTGGTAACACAACACTTATTTCCCGTTTCTTTTGAAGAAACTTGAAGAAAAATGTGGATGAGTTGGAACAATTTTTTATGTCGTAAGTCTTCGTTATTTTCTGAAGAACTTTGTCCCAAACCTAAAATACAAAACATTAAGATATTAAATAATATGCTTAGCTACAGTTATCTTATTAAAACTTTACCAGTTCTGGAAAGAAGGTCTCCATGTCGGTTAAATGGCTGGACTCTTGAAGCATCTTCTCGTTGTCTTTATCTTCACAAGTTAAGGCTAAACTTGTTTGGATTGAGGAACTTCCATGCTGATTTTCCTCCATTGTGATAGCAACGTTTGACGTACGTTAAGATTAACAAAGGAGCGTACTTCAACAATAATATAAAATATTTTAAACCAATAATTTGGTGACACTTTTTTAATAATTTGGTGTAAATTGACATATAAATTCCACCTATACTATTTACATTCTTACCTTTATAAATTATGTTTGCTTGAGTTTGGTCAGATTGTTAAACTCCTGCTAAATACTGCACAAATTGTTGATAAATATTTCACAGTAAATTCTTCTTACATAATTTTTTTGGTGTGCTCAAAGCGTTTAATGAAACGTTGTGTTTCACATAAGAAAAACTTTCGATAAATAACCATCAACTTTATTTAAACGCCCAATTCCATGTAATACATACACATTTGTATAGAATTTGGGGATGGGCAATTTTTTGAGTGTAATTGTAAATGTAATTTACATGTACACAAATATGTATATATGTGTGACATGTATAAAATCAGTTCTCACTTTAAAAGTTTGTAATGCTGGAACCAATATATAAAAGTAATACATAATACGAGTGGAAAAACTGGAATCTGCAGTAAGGATATATTTGTAATCTGGTCCGCTCGAGAATTTGTTCATTCACAAGTCTTCTTGTGAACTCTCGTTCAGCTTAAAGCTGATAAAGTATGAGAGATATTTTTTTTCAGTAAAATACTTCATCAAACTATGCTTTTGCTTTGAGTATATTTCTGGTTGGTATAAAATGTAACTTGAAGATTTATACATACGACGTCCCATATTTTCATAGCAAAGGTATATAATTTTTTTTTCCAGAACCAACATGTTACATGTACTAGTTGGTAGGGGATGAAAAAAAGTTATAGGAACTATTCCACATATTAATGCATTGACTTGTACGTAACACGATAGTGTGTACACACACGGATGAATACATTTCATATATGCAATAGCATACACTTGTAGTACATATTCCATTAGTCTGCAGTAGAAATTCTTTAAAGCTATCAGCATGCAATCAAGTCTAGCATTAGCAATTCGGGAATCTCGTGTCAGTAAATATATATAAATATAACGTGATACTACATATTACAAATATATTATAATATTATTAGTCAACTTGGTACAATTTGAAATGTATGTTTAGTCGGAAAGTGAGACTATATATTATACTATATACTATATATTGAATTAGACGTTTATTTATATGTATAAGTATGCATTTTAGTCGTCGTATTTTCGCAGCAATAAAAGCTAATCATTATGCATGTGACTTGTAGTCTCAACATCAGCAGTTCAGAAATATTTTATTAAGAAGTATCGCTCTTGTGCAGAATTATACATGCTGATATACTTTTGCACACTTATGTCATCTATATTCACAGATAAGGATGCATTCGATTTCTACATATTTAAAGTATATCATCCTTTCCCTAAAGTGTGCATTAGAGGGCAGTAAGCATTTAAGATGAATACACGCATATGCTTCAGCTACATATGGGAATGTGATAAATGGATGATTTGATATGTGGTTTCTGCTCATGTTGTAACTAAATTATAATTCCTGGTGATTCCTCACTGTGGAATAAAAATAGTCGAAAATATTTTTATTAAATTACGCATTTTCGTCCAAAGTGTTGCTTTTAGTTAATAATATAAAAAGATTATTTATGCATCACTGCTAAGGCTGCTCACTTAAGTAATTAAAATCATTGGTTCAAAAATAAATGCATTACTGCGTCACAGACACAGCAATCACGTTTTTACATCATGACGTCTCCACACTTTTCCCTGTAAAGTCAATATTTTTTGTAACTTTCAATTTAACGTTATCCGTTTTTTTCAACACAGGTCAAAAGAAGCAAGAATGAGTTATGAAGCTGAAGGTTACTCAGATAAGTTGGAGCAGGAGGCAACGATTTTGACAAACAATCAGTCTTTTTTACCAGAACTGGTAAACTGAAACATACGCATAAATAAAAACATTTTTAACTTTATTTTTTTACAGGAATAATTATGTAGACATTTTCTTAGACATCTTGACAATTTTTTTGCGTTTTACAGGTGTGGGAATCAGTATTGAACAATATAAAGAATACCAGAGACATCGAGGCTTGTTCCAATGCATCAGTTTACTTTTGGAAGTTCCTTGAACAAAAACGCCAGCAACAAGTTGTACTCCCTCAAGTACTTCATCAATTGTCCCATTTCTTCAGTAAATACAAAACTGATGGTGGTGACAATCAGACAACTAGACAAGACGACGACTTTTCAATGAAATTGTTTTGGAAGTTGCGACTAATTGCTAAACCATGGAATGCTATAATAGAGCACCTCCACCGTTCCAGAGAAGTTGGTCACTATTTAATGAATGCTGATATGGAGCGTTTTGAAAACGTTCACCTTCGCCCATTGGCGGCTCAATGTTTTGATCCAGAATCGTTACCACAAAGGTTTATAGATCATTTCGATAATACACATTACGATCCTGTGAGAAGTGAAGCCAAAAAGAATCCATTTTTTTGACGAAGTGTTCATTTCAATGGATTGCATTTGGGACATCAAATTGAAGATATCGTGTACTTTAGCGGAATGGTCAACTTTTTGTCAAAATATGGAGCCGATATTTGGTACGCCTTTTTCGATTTTCGAGACATTGCTGGAACAAACATTGTTAACATCTACAAACAGTTGGTAGCATTTCTCCGACTTTTACCAAATCTTAAAGATTTACGGGTTGCTTGTAAACGGGAAAACGTGGAAGGTCACGACTATTTGCAAGCGCCTTTAAATGCAGTAAGATGCATGAATCTTACCATGCTGACAAGAGAAATCTCTCTAAATCAACTTCCAGCAATGGGTCAATTAGAGTACATCTGGACAACGGATTTGCCAACTGGGATGTTTAACGAGCTTCTTCAGAAAAACAGGCATATTAACAAACTTCAAGTGGAACGACAAGTGTCGCCGCTAAAACCAGCTATGTGTATTTTGCGCTATCTGCTGAATTTTATGTAAATTAAATGAATGTTTGTATTTGTGAAGAGAGCGAGAAGAATGTAGAATGTTCCTTTTCTTTTGTTCTTTGTGTTTTGATTGAGTAAATGCAGTGGCTTGGAGCTT
>JAQFZH010002668.1:0-15824 GCA_034695485.1 Entomobrya nivalis | reverse complement strand
AAAAAAATCACACCACAAACAGAAAATTCTGCACACTTTACATATACAAAGTAGATGAACAAGTTTGAATAAATAAAACAGCTTAGTGCTAAATGTTTAGATACAAAATTTAATTTCACTAACGTTGTTGCAATAAAATAATTAACTGTTCACGTATCTACATACTATTTGCTGTATCAAGTTGTAATGTTACTTAAAATAGGACTAAAGATGAGGATGCTTGAGGTATCAATTTGAGTGGTCGGATATATGGTTCATGGTCAATAATTGATAGTGCTTACTTTTAATAATTGTCCTAGGTTCTAATTTCATGGTTGCATAAAAAATTCGTACTTTCGTAAATATAAAATGTTTTTAATTTCTAGATTGTCGGGGATAAATTCGTTTGAGTTGTTCGCGATATATTTTTGGTTCAAAGGTTTCAAAATATATTTATATTTATGCTTTCAATTTTGATAAATCGTATTATTTAATGATTTCATTATTAGGTCGGTTTAATAGTGTAATGTCGTCGGTCGGACGGACCAATACTTAAATTATCAGTAAGTGATTTATTGCCTATTTTTAGGCAATAAATTGGCAACTTTGCAACTTTAGTTTTTGTCGTCTATTGTAGCTTACATCAGTCAATAAGAAAACGTTCCTCTTAAATTCCGTCGTGCGTTTACCATTTCATTTATAAAGCTAGTACCTCTATTCTTCAGTTCAAGAAATAATAAAATACATATTAATTAAGTTCATAGGTATATGCTCATAGTCGGTCAGTATTCTCAAGTTTATGGATTCTAGTAAAAGACCAATGCTTTTTTTAAATTGCAAATGGGAAAGTACGTTTCATATTTGATATTGTACATGAAGATATATTTTGAAATGTATATGGCATGATATAATGGTATTAGTAAAATTGCTTAAAAAAGTCTTAACTTGTTTAAAAATCTTCAATTCAGAATCTTGAACATAAAAAGACGCATACACTGTCTCAAGTTATTTTTTAAATGCATGTTGTATGTTTTTGTGGCAAAGTTTTGATCGATTTTACCCGCATTTCACACACTAACTAAACGCTACATCGTTAAAAAAAATGTTTGCCTTTAAAATATTAAGCTACACTATTTCAAAGCTTCTCTGATATGGATATTCCTGAGATACTAGGCGCTCCGACACAAGTACGAAGATGTGCAACGATTTTGCCTTCATATATTGGAAGCTCCTGAAAAAAATAAAGATATTTTTTGGTAACGATTTATTTCTCATGTCAATAATACTGCTAAACACGAGCTTCTGTACGCACCTGAGAGTCATCGGTGATTTCTTCTTGAACAACGTTGGCATCTACTTCAGCACACTCCCTCTTGAAAAAATAGCGGTAGTTACCCCTTTTGGGTAAATGCTCTTTAAACACTCCTAGGGTGATCCCGTGATAAAAGGGAGACGATGTTGGTCTACCAAGTGGTCTACTGGGGATCTTTACACAAAAGGGTACTTCATTATCCTCATAATATAAAAATGAGGAGATGAAATGCTCCTTTGTAGCGGAGGATGACTCGTCAGAAGAAGGCGGGGAATGATGTCGGAGTGGGTTTGCACACGAAGAGGAGGAAGACAATTGTCCCAAAGGAACTTGAACGGCTTGAGTGGGCACGCATACTGTAGGAAGTGGAGACGGTTTCTTTGAAAGCTTTCTTCTCACTTCATCAGCAGCAATTGGTTGGGACATGGGGGCAGCTACTGGCATATGGTGGGGGTAGGGTAAAGGTGGCTTCTTTGCACGTCTAAAAACATACATGAAAAAAACCATAGAATATTGGACTTGAATGAGCCTCATACATAAAATTATTGTTCACCGAATCAATTTACCTTGGAGGTGGGCTCGTTGTTGACCTCGGCCGTGGGCGATCATCTCCACAACCATCATGTACAATCCAGTGGGCCACACTGCAATGAGTAAAAATTGGTAAAAATTCTATTCAAACTATCTCTTGTTTTGTTCTACATTAAAATTTATTAAAAACCAACCGTATATCAGTTCTATCACAGGGTAGCGAAGGAGGTGGCTGCGAGGCTGAAATAACAGTGGGGGTGTGAGTTGCTCCAGACAGGACTGATATACCAGAATCAAGAAATTCGCTTGACGTCTTCTTATTCGTAAGAGCTAGTGGTATGTGACGAGAGTCTCCATGTCCCAGCATTCCACCGCGATTGTAACGAACACGTTGCGAAGCACCTACAGTGGCGAAGTCTGGATCTAGAGATTAAAATCATACATTGATATAGCTATCGAAAATTAATATCAGAATTACAGCTATATAATTGTACTTTAAGGAACTTACGATCATGTATTTTAAGTTCACTGGGAATACTGCGCGATTTCGTCATCGTGGAAGGCAACGTATCCGTAAAGTCGTGAACATTACCAGAGTCTCCAGAGAAAGTAGAAATAACATCCTGTTGCAAAAAAACATGCACATATTTTTTACTAAAATTCATGCCTTGAAAGGGTAAATACTCACTAATGCAAAAAAGTAAACTTTACTCACCCTTTCCCTTCTTGGTCGAAGGGGTAAACTTGGGCCTCCTCTCCTTCTACCAAATGTTGGTGATCGTAACTTGGGAGAGCGATTATCAGGGGTGATATCGCGGAAAACTCTTGATACGTGTTGATCTGTCAAATGGAATATTATGCATATAACAATTTTCCTTCCATATTCATTTGACGAAAGTTGCCATAAAATTTCTTAGCATGTATACTTAATACTTACCCAAAATGTCTTCGTCCATACCCTCGTCTTGAACCTGAAGTTTGTTTATGGCAGCAGCAAGAACGTTTTGAAATACACCAGAGGACCCGCCAGGGCCTCCACTAGCTCCTCCAACATTTGGCACTGCAATGTGTTCACCACACTCAATTCTTTGACTAAGTTTCTCATCTGCCTCCCTCTTTTTCTTAATTTCATCTAATTTGGGAAATAGTAATTTCACAAATTCCTTTGGATCTGTTGGCGTCTTTTGATGGTCTGTGCGACAAGGTCCCACTGGATGCACTGCAAATTGTAAGTTGTCACGATTGTCCTTATGCTCAGCAGGGTATATTAGTTGTCTTCTTGAGTCCCTGGGATGTGCAGGATGGTGTAAACTTTGTATATGCGAAGAAGAACAGGATGACATTTGCCCTTTACTCCTGTGACTATGAGCACCATGCTTTCGGACATTATGACCATGTCCACTATGTGCACCATCATCAGTCATTGCATCTGAACTCATACTTTGAATCTCTGAATCAACACAAGACACCGGGTTATATGATGAGTATGATGCGTGGTAAGGATGTGGAATTGCTGTTGTGGAACTTCCAGGTTTTGGATGGTAATGACTGCAAACAATTGAAAATGAATTACATTAAATAAACTATCTCAGGAATGAACTGCTACATTTGGCTTCATGGCTTTAATTGCTAACCTCGTAAATCCTTCCCTACTCCTAACTTTCGTGGAACGACCTGCTGGAGGAACCGGTACTGACGACCTGATTTTTTCCGTCATATGTAAAGCTTGTTTCGTCAAGCCTAATTTAAGCTTTGAATTCCTACTCTGCTGAGAATTTACGCTAAGTTCCGTATCCTCATGAACAGTTTGCAACTGGTTTGGCAGTAGAACACTTGGTGCGGTGGAAAGTGGAGGACTAGGAATTTTAGGCGACTGTCCTCCACTAGTCGTATTGGATTTCGGGTCCACATCCACTACTAAAGCTGTTGTCAGGTTTGGTTTAGTTTCCTCTAAGGAAGAGGATTCCCCAGTTGAAGACATTCTACCAGTTGGCGAAGCTTCAGTGGGATGCATTTCCAGTTGCTCATGCAGGTTTAAGGATGATTCATCCTCACCAGTAACAGCACACAAGTAAATCTCACTTTTTAGAAAATTCGGATACAGGTTATTTCGCATGTGTGTTCTGACTTCTGTCTCAGCCTTGTCAAACAAGCCAACTTCGTTAAATCTCCCTTCATTTTTGATTGCCTGAGTCACTTCCGAGCGCGTTGTATCTGATGTGCCAAGGAGAAGCATGTTTTGGATAAAGTGACGATGAATTGTTCGAACCAGTTGAGGTATTTTAGGTGGATCCTCTACAGCTATAGTGTTAAAAGAATTTTCATATTATATACACGTGACCAATTTATTTTCTCATTGAGAAAAATGTTTCAAAACTTTACCAGTAGCTTTTAGCCCTTCACATGCCCAAATGAAATTGAGCTGAGCCGAACATCCTTCCTGGTCTAGATATTTTTCAAACAAGTCTTTTCCTAAACAAGTCATAAACCAAAGTTAGTGGAAAAATGAATGCAAAAAACTGTAGGTCTAAACCAATCTTTTCAAAAATATTAAACTACCATGTTCATCATTTAGCAGGAGATCCAGTCCACGTGACCATCTCAGCCAAGGTGGAGTGGACGAGGAATTTGGAGATGATGACTGATTTTCTTCTGAAGTACCTGATGAATGAGCTCCTATAAATCATAGTAATATGTAATTACTACGAATATCAAAAATTCCCCGTTAAATGTAACAATTTTATAAAATATATTCTAATTACTGGATCGTGGGGGTTGCGGCTGCGAAAATTGGGGTGGGGGTGGAAACGACATTTTAACTGCATTAGGTGGAGGATCCGGCTCTGGGGGCGGTATATTGGCGTCCGAAGACGATGACGTGAGAGGCTGAGCCTCATCCGTCATCATCTCCGGAAACGGTGGGGCACTTCTGCCCTTGTGTTACCCTGTGTCCCTTGAGTAATTATTACTTTTGGCTGATCACACGAGCGATCAGCTCTATATGAAGGGCTACAATCGTTGTCTTTGTCTCCAAAGTAGGTTGTCTCCTTTTGTTCGAGAATCTCGCGTTCACAAGACTTCCACCAACCAATACTAGCTAAATTATTAGTGCAATTTTCAGTCCACCGCCAAGTATCCAACGAATGTGTCAACATTTCATTGGTTCGGTAAAATTGTAATGCGATTTGTCAAAACTTGTTGATAATGAGCTGGATAGCACACTTTATATTAAAACTGATTTTTACGAGTACCATTTTTTTCACAAAGAGTACTGATGGTTGGTTGTTGAAGGGTTAGGGAAAATATCTGGAAAGAAAAAAATAATCATAATTTTCTTAATTCAGTTCCAGTACTGATTTCCAGTACATGATCTCCGATTTTGGAAAAAATCAATGTTTTCCGTACATCCACTTTTCTCCATACTAATTTATCTTACAACTTCACATGAAGAGAGTATATTTGCAAATGTTAATGCGACAAGTTGTCACTTGTAGGATTTCTGGTAAAACAAGTCATAAATTCCAGGGTGCCTTTTTTACTGATCATAAGAATCATAAAAATGAATGTGTATATTTCTCGTGCCGACTACGGTGGTGGTGACTTCATGACTTCATACAAAACTAAAAGTCCCCAGTTGACAATTTACAATGTTACTTGACATTTTGTGAGCAACAATGGGTATAGTTGTGTTTTGAGTCTGAATGTAAGTACATTTGTCATAAAAATAAAGCTACATACTCCTTTCTCCTCTAACAACTTCACATATAATTATTAATAAGTATCAGTATCGTTTGCTTGCAACGAAACTTTGTTGACGACTTACTTTTTAATGCTTTAACCCTTAATCCTGTCGTCGGTGGTCGGTCGGTATCTCTTTAAACTTTTTGTCTTGTCTCCTCTATATCTTCTTATGTGTCGTCGGCTTTGTTATTGCGGCAAAAGTACACAAAATTGAAAGCGCATACTTTTCCATTTTCTCATCCTTCTTCTCCTCAATTTCATAGTACAAAACCATACACACGACTCATTGATATAAGAAGAGGGAAGGATTCCTCTTTCCACAAAAACTATTCATACTATTATTATTTTTACATGAGGCGACAGGCGACACTTTGTAAAAAACCAAACAATTAAATGCCTATTGTTCTATTTCCAGTCTCATGCCAAACAAAAGTCAAAGAGGATATGTAAAAAATATAAAAAAGACAATTCTGCGACAACCCAAAATTATCACCAATATGCATAACAAATTTCTTTTAACGTGTATGTGTATTATATTGGAACTATAGAAAGGATCAAATTATAATATGGATGTATATAATAGCATGTATATTTTGTCTTCACACCAAATTCCTTAGTACATGCAGAAATTATATCCATTTGTCTTGTAAGCTGAGTAACAACTTTTGACGATATTGAACTATTAAAAAGAAAAAATAATATATGGACATGGATTATTGTAGCAAAGTATGTGATATACATGCATACACAAAAAGAAATATATGTACATAATATATTTCCTTATATCTGGTGGGCAAATATTGGTACATAAAATGTTACATCTTCTATTTTCACAAATATGCTCACGTTATTAAACGAAGAAAAAGACTGAATGTTCTTCATCTTTATAACAAGTACTCGCGTATAAGCCATCATCATGCCATGCCAGTAAGCAGCGTGAGCGTATAGGTATATTTTTTTTAACGAAAAAAGCATTGCAGTAAACATCACAACATATAAAAGTGCAACACACCAAACAATATTATTGTCAGATGAAAATTGGAAGATTATGTAGACAGGCGAAGGTATATAAAATATAACGTGAAAAGCAATATAAGCAATGTGTGTCTCTGTGTACACAATTGTATGAATGCACGAACTCTTTTCCTTTCAACCCGTGTAAAGTGGATTTCATTTCATCACAAAAAAAGTTTTATTTAAGGTATGTGTGTGTATCCCCATTCGTTCGTACGTACGTACGCATGCATCATGAATATGATGTAAATGATATAATTACCAAATGTAATATCTTGTTGATGTTGTCAGAAAGTGAGTCCATCGGGATACAATATCCTATCTATCTATGCTGTCTCGTGCTCTTCTCTTCAACACATCATCTTCTCTCTACGATTATTTCGCTTCTCCCAGAGGAGAATTCCTAAGAAATAGTCTTGTAAGCGTTAAAAATGGTTATTGCATTGTGTGTGGGTATATATGATTATGTGTAACGACAGACGGAGGACGGTGGTATGGTCGGTGGGATTGGATTTAGGAAAGCCATTTATATAGAGAAAAAACTGGATGTTTTGTTTACCTGAAGAAGATATGTTGTGTAAAAAGGAAAGAAGCGTGTGGAAAGGATGGGATATTCGGAATGATATGGGGTTTAGTGATGTGAGATGATGATGGCTGCTCTCTTTCCGAAATTTGTGAGACCAAGAAAAATGGGGAAAAGCTTTCTTGTCGTTGTTGTGTGATAGGTTGGTTTGGTTGGATGCATGTAAAAGATGTAATATGTAATACGAATTAGCTGATAGTTGTGTGTGCCATGAATAACGCAGTTGTCGATACTGTTGTCAGGATAAAAAATGCTTGTTGAATTGAAAGCTTGTTCGGTTGGATGTTGGATGGAGTGGAAAATGGGGAAAAAAAGTTTTTAGTAAATCTCGCATAGATAAGAATTATAGGTATAGATAGATGGATTAAGGAAAAAGTAAAAATGGAGAGAGATGAGGAATAAGCGATATTTTTTGTGAAAAAAGATGATGTGTGGTTGAGGAGACGGAATATGTTCGTTTCACGAACTTTTCATGTATTTTACACAAAAAAAAGTAACGAGTAATCAATTTATATACGAAATACAGAGATGTATATATGCTCATGCTTGTAAAAAAAATATGCATCTCTTTTGGTATAATATTTCTCCTAGTATTGTAACGTTTAACATTGCAGTTATCCTCCCTTTCAAAGCTTATATTTCAATGAAATTGTAGCAAAATGTTACATTTTGGTTTAGGCCAATAATGGGATTCATTCATTTTAACAAGTCAAAAAAATGCTTTCAGAAAATGTTTGTGGAAATATTGATAAAGCTTTTCCACAATGTGTTCGTTGATATGTACATGTGCTTATTTGATGAGTATATGAACACTATTATCGAAATCATTTCTTGTGGTTTGCATCAGCATTCCGATGGGAGGATTAGTGATGTTGTATGTGATTTGGGTGAGTGGAAACTGATACGGTTTAATAATGCGAAAATCCTTTTTCATTTAAACTGTTTTGTACAGTTTGAGAAGTGAATACAATGCAATGTAATGTCTATATTCTATACGGCAAACAACGTATTTTTTATTTTTGAACACAATGAGCTTAAATAGATTATAATTTCCAAGAGTTTCAGAAATATGAGTCAAGGGGAAGTCCTTATAATTACATTACTTTAATCCTCCAAGAGTGTGTGATATAGTTTAGGGGATTAGCACTAATAGTAAGTAATGAATTGGTTTTACAGATGAAAAATATTGAGTGTTAATTTTATGGATGGGAATTGTATGAAAATAGATGGATGAATGAATGAAACTCATTTGATGTAACTCATCATCAAGCATGTTTTGGGTAGGAATGAAAATGAAAGATAAGCATAATGATGGGGATCGCTGACATGATTGCCTTTCAAATTCGTTGACATGAATAACACTTTTGCAATTTTGTGTTGTAATTTTTAATGAATAAAAAGCGAATTCACAGTGAAACATTTAGTAAACTTGTCAAATGTAATTTCGATCATCATATATAATGCTGAAATGAATAGCAATCGATTTTTAAAGGTTTTGAATGCCAACTTTGAAAAAATACTGCGAGATAATGTATTACTCTTTAGTTGGCCGTGATTCCTCCATCAATTGTAACAATTTCACCAGTTATCATGGCTGACAACGGACTCAACAGAAAGAGAACTGAGTCGGCAACTTCATTTGCTTCAATAGGTCTTTTTATAACCAGACGAGGTCCCAGGATATCTCCAGTATTTTCTGGAAGTAGTGCCTGGAAAAAAATGAAGAGATTAAAATTATTAACATTTACTCAACTATCATCAATAGGCCATTTGAATCAATTGTAATTTTTAATGTAAGCATATTTTCGTACAGCCATCGGGGCGAGTACCGCGGCTGGTCCGACAGCATTCACTCTAATATTGTGAGAACCCAATTCAATCGCCATTGTTTTAGTAAGCATATTAAATGCAGCTTTAGATGCAGAGTACATGCCAATGCCTGGAATAGTCATCCTGCCCCCCTGAAATCAAAAAGCGACTAATTATTTCTCGTCTTAAATTTCTCCAGTTTCTTGCCGAAACTCTCGTTTTAGTAAGTATATGTTCAGGGTGCTTTAATTTTACCAGTGACGAAACGTTAACCACGGTTCCTCCATTTCCTTGGGCTATCATACCTCTTGCCACGGTTTGTGTTATATTAATGGAGGCCTTAACGTTGACATCGAAATGCCTAGGAGAAAGAACGTGATGCTTATATTTTGCTTTTATCAGAGAAATAATTATTAAAGTTTACTTTAAGCTTACAAGGACGCTACATCCTCTGTGATTTCCATAAACTCCTGGGACTTCAAAACGCCTGCATTATTTACCAAATGATCCAATGGCCCAAACGATTCGATGGCTTTGCGGGTTGCTGCCCAATCAGTAATATCAACTACCTGGGCAGTTACTTTTGGGAGATCCTTCCGGAGTTGTTCAACGAGTTCAGCGTTATTCTCAATGGTAAAAACTATTGCGCCATCATCGTACAGGCGCTGGATAATTTGACGCCCAATCCCTAAAAGAATATAATGATCGATAATCTTTTCGCTGTGAAGTTTGTGTCACAAAATAAAACGTTAAATTTTTTACCTCCACCCCCTCCAGTGACCAGCACTTTCTTTCCCGAGAAGGAATAGTTTAAAGCCATTTTATAGGTTTTTTAACCCTTTAGTTAGAACTTCTTCCAGCGCTTGGGTACGTAACTTCAGTGTGTGTGGTGAAGATAACAGTGACACCCCATTCGGACAAAACACTTGTTGAAGTACTTGGACAACATACAATTCGCAACCCATTTTTAAAAGACGCAAAAATTTGTTGCATTAAAATTTTCGTGTTGTATAATTTTTCCACATTTTTTTCGGTCTGGAAACCATAATGTAAATTTAAGCGGAGGAGTCATTACCGATCGTCATACATGGATACATTTCACAATCAGTCTTGATCCTACTTTTTTGTATTCTGAAAGTATGCTGGAAAAAAGTTGTTCCAGTCCAGTCAAATGAGCGTTTTTGTCCACTATTACAATGTAAGGTAAGGCAATGGTCATCCTTGTCACGAAGGTGAAACTTCCACCAAAGTAATACCATGAATAGTTCATGTTCGTATTTGTCCAGCTTCCTTTAGCATTCCATTTCCATACTATAGTGTTTTCATTATCATTGCCAAGTAGGTTGGCCATTATTTCACAGACGTATTCTGTATTAGAAATTAGCATTCTTGTTTAGAGACTAGTCAAGATTTTTTAGGGTAGTAATCTTTGTGGCATTTTGGGCTCCAAAAAATAGCTAAGTTGAATATGAGCTGGAATGCTTACCTGAAAACTGAGTTTTACCAAAAGTAAATTATACGACAATGACCATGAAAACCAAAACTGTAAGACAAATTGGCATTGACATATAAGTGAGCTCATAATGTTAAAACGGTTTTTATTGCAAGCTATGATGACTCACCATCTCATCAAAATTATATTCCTCATTATCCTCATAAATAAATTTATACTTATGTTATATACTGAATATTATGTTTATATTATGAAAAGTTCTTTTGCATGAAAGAAAATCTTCTCGTTTTTCGGGAGAATCTTTACAGCTAATTACAGTAAAAAACTTGGAACTTTTGTAATGTTTCCGTTTCACATTAAACTACATACATTAGCTCAACCTTGAAAAGAAAAAGAACATTCAATGAAGCAACTTTATTAGCATTTTTGAAACCAGTATTGAATATCAAACTTGTCAGTGGGAGTCCAATGAAAAACTGTCACATTTTGCAAAAAAAAATCATCACACTGTCTCTTGCTACTGGTACATTTTCAAGGTTAACAGGTAAAGGAATTTTTGTAAATAATTTTTGTTGCACGAGTGATTATGAATTTATTATGGTGTCATGATTAATATTATTTAGAATACATGTTAAGCATTTTGATTCCTTATAGTCATTAGTCCTTATTCAATAGTTATAGTTATAATTCAACTTTAATGGACATTTAATCATTTCCTGTGAGAATAGTTAGATTTTTGCAGCCAGCAATGTATAATAAGAAACTCAAGATTTTTTTGATTACGCTTTCGGAAAAGTGAATCAAACCAATCAATGTTACATTCAAGAAAGTTCAAAAAAATAGATATTTATTTCTCTTGATGAAAATGTTTTTTGGATGAGCAGAATATCAGAACAAAGAGAATAGTTTCTGAAATGGCTGCAAGATGGAAGTGCCAAGCCAATGCAACTTGAAGTGGCTGAATTGAAATTTATATAAAGCCATTCTTCGGCAGATTACTAAATATTGATTGCAGTACTGATCTTCTTCCGTTTTTCTATTTTCTACGTTTCAATACAAAAAACGTATAAACAATAGATTTTTTTAACGTAATCATGTTTATATATATACCAGTAATTCTTTACTATTTCGTAGAACACTCACATTTTTGCGAGTACCAAACCAACATTGTTTCTACGTATAACATATAAGCCACTACTTCATAAAAATATTCACAAAAAACGTCAAAAACGTGATGCGCTATTAGCCGTGTGCCGTGATGAACATTCCTGTAAAATATTTGTTGTTATTCCATGACCATTATATTATAGGTGTTTTACAAGGTTTATGGCAGTTTTATACGGAGAGTTTGTCGTGAACATACATGAGAGTAAAGATGTTTTGTTTTACAACATCAGCTTAGAAAAAACTGACAAACGCTTCGTGTCATCCTTGTGATGTGAAACGCATAACTGAAGTATTTTAGCGATACGCCCCATCACATCCTGTACGGCTGTTTGCCAAACAACGCAACGGACAAATTTTTAATGAAAATAATAAAGCAAAATACATAACGGATGAATAGTTGAATACCAATAGCTAAAACTGCAAAAAATGTTGCATTGATGGCTAAAAAAATCATTGTTTCCATTCCAGTAAAAAATCTTCTTTCATATACCGTGGTATCTGCGTTGGAGTTAATGAGTCTTCTTTATACACTACTTATATAGATTGTGTGTGCAAAGCAAACGCATTGTCATACAACACGTGCCTGTGTTTTATGCTGATTCCGGAAGTATTTACTTCCGAACATGTCTCCTGTTTAGTCAGAAATGAAACGACTTCATTTCAATGCACAAAAATAAAATATTCTTCTATTGTGCATTTTGCATAACTCCTAAAAAGCAAAGTTTTATATTTTGGCCAAAATTTTCCTCAAAAACTTACCCTGCGTGCATATGATATGTGTATATATCGTACTTAACTTTGTATTCTATTTTTATTTCCACCAATTCCAAAATATTACTTCCGTGTTCCAAATAAAGTTTTCTCCCAACATTATTTTTTGTTTTTATTGTAATAAGAGTACCGCATCCTATAAACTTTCATCATAAATCTCAACATTTGGCAGGCTTGCAAGCTATCCCTATTTTCTTTGCATCCATCCACATCCTCCTACTTCCGCATCATTTAGCTATACAATGCATTGTAATGGCACTTGGCAATGCTAGTTCAGCAAAAAAAAGAAAGAATACAACAGAAAGGCTCACCATTTCATAGAATACTGGAAAGCACCATAATGAATTCCATACTTGTATTTCAAATGTGCAGCATGGCTCTTACATTTTATTAAAGCATCACTTGCATTTCTCCGTATTTTTTCTTTGGAATGACTAAACACTTTCCTTTCAGGACATTTCTCTCGCCCTCACAGCACATTACTCTGCATGCATGTTGCAGTTTCACTTTCTCAGTTTGTGCTTTCCTCGAAAAAAATGATGGGAGCTTCACACAGCACAATGCAATCACGACCGTCTCTGCTTTCTCTGTTATGAAAGCTGCTGCCAAGTTCTCCGAGTTGCCCCGATGTTCGTGCATTCAACTTTAACTCAGTTTGTGCAAGGGACAAGGAACGGAGTTCACGTACGGAAAATCTGGAGTCATGTTATCCCGTTGAACTTTTGGATTCACATGCAAAAATATATATGTTTCAATGATCATGAGAAGATTCAATCTAGTAATTAGTATTCGTACAGCTTGCAATAATTAATTTTTATACCATTCCATAGTTATGCTTTAGAACCTTATGCTTCATGATTATAAGTTTTGTTAATGCAATTTCAATTGCAAGACTGGTGGCCTGAAAACATTCCGCACCACGCCATGAGGGAAATGCTAGAGCTTAAAACATGCGTTTTTCCTTTCATAACATTCAGTTAGTCCAGTAGAAAGAATTCCATTTTTGGAAACGGCTGAAGATTTTATCGAATTCTATATCAGGCACTGATTATCGTGTGGCTATTTTACTAAATCTTTACTAGATCGTTTAATTCTTCTTACCACTTGCTAATATTTATTGTAAGGGCCAGAGACACCATTAATATAATATTCCCATTGTATTTATTTGTACTTGACTTGCACATAATTATAGTTTGTGCACTACGTATAAGATAACATATATAATATATGAACATATTTTGTATGCAGTCTATCTCGGTTTTGTATGGCAAAAAATATATAATATATTATCATTAAAATATTTGCACAATGTACGTACGTAATTAGATATTGCTATATTATATTATTGGCTATCTTGACTAGTTTTAATAATCTAATTTTCCATTTGTAGAGTTAGGAATAGATTGTTTGTTCACTAGTTTACTATTCATTCAGTATACTTATTTGTATACACTGCATAGTAAACTGCCTACTGAATTATCATTAAAAAGCCTTACAAATTCTGTCGCTGAGGTCATCGCTTCCTTTTTCAGCACCAACACTAACTCCCTTGTACCTTTCACTTTTTGATTCAACACCATTTAAACTGTCTCATGATCACAAGAAAGCATATAAGGAAACAAATTAAGATCATTCATTTGCTTTTAAGGAACACATGATTTGCATAATGCCGACCATTTTAAGTCACAAACTCGTTGACAGCTATGCAGCATTCTGAATCTGGAATATAATATAGCATGCATGTCACACCGTCACACGGCTTGGCTACAACATTAACATCATAGATGTATTTTGAATAGATGAAAAGTTTTGCAGAAACAAAACAAGAGTCTTTTCTTCCCCGGAAATATGTGGAGCTTGAGGACAAACAAACTCAAAGAA
Source organism: Entomobrya nivalis (assembly GCA_034695485.1). Taxonomy (NCBI): domain Eukaryota; kingdom Metazoa; phylum Arthropoda; class Collembola; order Entomobryomorpha; family Entomobryidae; genus Entomobrya; species Entomobrya nivalis. The sequence continues at coordinate 1,583 of JAQFZH010002668.1, read as the reverse complement.
ACGGCCAACTAAATCCTTTTCTATTCCATTGAGAAAACAAAACAATTTCCTGTCTTTGTCATAGTCAAAGGAAGTTTAGGAACAGCATATGGTGTATGGCTTTTTGCTAAAATGCCCAATTGTATCGTTTCCTTTATTCACACTGGATTTGAAAAATACATTCTGTCGCTTCTTTTTTGACAATTTCCGGCATGAATGCGGTGGTATACCTATAGACTATACAGCCGTTCTTATAGTTCTTGGGAGCAAAAAAAACGATATTTGCTATTACATATCATTTTCATCATTTACTTTCCAAACACCCGACTATCCGACCCTAAATGCTAAAACAATGGTCTTCTAAAAGTTATCAGTATTACCCAGAACCAAATCAGCGATATATACGTATAATCTAACTGGAACATGGTGTTATTGGTGTTGTGTTATGAAAATATTTGCGCAATTTACCATTTTTTAGCATTGTGTTTAATCTGTTAAGTAAATAAATTGCAGACGATTAAGCACAAAAAAAGTGTTTCATTTATTTGATTAGGAGAAAAAACTTCTCCAAACAATTCTTGATGATGATAATAATTTACTTTAATAATTTGGAATACTTTTGTATATAATATAAGGAAGTATTATATTCCGTTATCGTATGATTCATTGCATGCATCGCAACCTTGAACAATTTACAAGTACAATAAAATTGTGTCAGAGTTAACGCCATATGAATGGATTGGTCAACGAAAGCTGAACCCCGCAAAATTTAAGCAAACATGCTATGAATACAGGTGAAAAAATTATATTGATAAAATATCTAATAAGAATATTCCACTTAAATATATAATTTATATAATGCCAAACAAAATATATAACCGAAGTCTTTATATTCAGCAAAAAATCAAAAAGGTGCGAAAGATTTTTCTTACAAGGAAGTAGACAACAAGTTCATACAAATTGAAAATGATTGTCACGCAAAGTTTCTTTAAACCAAGTCTGAGGAGAACAAGTTTAAATTTCTTATGAAATATAAAAAACGAAGGAGTCAATACCATCTACTTTTTTTATAAATCAGGAACCAGCAACTATTGCGTCATATAACGTAATGGGACAAAAGTAAGGGCCCTAAAAGGAATCAAAATCTAAACAGTAGTCCTGCAGAATCCACATTTTTATATATTATTATTATGTTATTATACATATTCATGAATAAAAATGGTAGTTTGTTCACATGCAAGCTATAATTACTAGCGTGAGTACGGTTTTCACTTTTTCTGAAACAATGTAATGATGATTTTATGACCCATTGTACCAAGTAAGTTGTAGTACCTTTTCAAATCACTAAACTACAGGTAGTATGAAGACGTATCCTTTCATATTTTATGTAATAATTTACCGCGTGTAAGTAAAAATGTAACTTAAAAATAATTCAATATTTTATGCAACTAAAATATGCAATCATAATTTTGCTACCTGTTTTAAGGATAATATTATAGAAAGTAAAAAATATAATTTACATATAAATTATACATTACCAACTTGCCTTTTGCTTACCTGCATTTTATGTGTGTAATTGGATTATACCGTAGCAGCTGCTTAAT
>JAQFZH010002667.1:0-15824 GCA_034695485.1 Entomobrya nivalis | reverse complement strand
TAAACCGATTTCGTTACTAAAATTTCGACAATAATTTTAAGGTCGACTAACAAATTTCTACAAATAAAATTCTTCTAGTATTTATGGTTATGCACTAAGACCTATTCGACTCTATTATACCGACCCGTGTCGCATGTCGCCAATAAGGAATTCCCAATAAAAGTTAAGGATTGGTGTAACGTAATGAGGGCTCAAAATAATATGACAGTAGAATGGCAGAAATATGTATGCAAATATGCAGCATAAATGACCAAAATATTTCCATAAATATGCAAGTAAAAACAGGTAAAATTCATATCTTTCTTTCGCAAATCCGATTTTGCATTACGTTATGCACACGCGAAGCCAATTAAATGTATTTTCAAACTCAAAATAACTGACATTAAGTCCATCTCTAAATTCTTGACTTTGAACGATTCTCTGGGTTCGAATAGAATTAATTTTTGCATGTTGAACTTTCAAATTCGTCATGTTAGGTCAAATTTTCGAACATTTTCACCATTTTATTGCTTGCTACTGGATACCGCATTCAGAAAAATAGAGCATTTTGCCCGGAAATCGGTTTTATTACCACTTTGCATAAAATATGCTAGTAAATCACTGAAATATTACTGTAATATGCTTTATGCACATAATTCCCAAAATATGTCAAAATATGCAAATAGACATGATCTCAAAAGTCTTCAATTATCATGTAACATCCACTTGCTAAAGAACAATGTTGTACGTGGAAGCATAAAAAATATGTGAATGCATAAAATTTTGAGCCCTAAGTAATGAATGTATTCGAAACAGGAACTTTGGGATGAAGAGTTAAACAGGCAATATTATTTTTTGATTTGGATTTAATTACGCCGAATTTTGCATTGACATTTTTATAAAATTGTGTGTAGTATTATAGTATTAATACAAGTCTAAAGGTACTGGAGAGACTAATGATACCAGTAGCATCAAATCAACATCAAAAATATTCGAAAAGCATTTTCCAATCTACAAATACTGAAAGGCTTTACCTTTAAAGTCGTTTCTAAGAAGAGTAGCGAGGTTATCAAAAAACTTAGTATAAAGTAGGCAGGTATTATGTCCCTCAGGATTTTCCAAACTTGTTGCCGATAACCACGGCCGACTGATCTCTTGAAGCCGTGACCTGAAAAAACCCACCAAAAAGAATGCATTATTAAGTAAATCATTTTCCGTTCAAAACTTTACCAGATAGCGTTCAAATATGTATGTTCAAATTCAAAAACTCAAACTTTTGACTTAATTCATTCATATTGATAAAAATATCATAGACATATTTGCAAAGGATCCATATAGATTTGCCTCTAGTTTATCGACAATCATAAAATAAAACATACTTTATGACTTCGGTAAAATATATAGACACTTATGGAGAAGTATAGATACATTTAATGTCATAGATTAAACAAAAAATAAAATTAAAGGTGTTCTTAAACGGATATACCAGACACATTCATACTTCAGTTGTAAAAAGCGCAGTTTTCTAGGCCTCTATACTGACTTTGGACTTGACTGAACAAAACAAGATCACAACTCTCGCAAGTCGTAACTGCTCTTGCTATTCACTTGGATTCGAACAATACAGGCAATAAAAGGAAAACAAGTGAAAAACGTCTTTTTTTTCTGTAGTGTTGAAAAAAGTTGTTCTGTCATTCTACCGTAGTCCAAAAGTATATATACATCATCCTCTTTTCATCTCTTCGTCTACATTCACATTTCACAGAGTACGGGAAAATCAAATGGAATTGGCAACTGGCTTGGCTAGGCTTAGATTGATAAAAAAAAAGAAACTAAAAATACTGCAGAAGCGGTAGACTATCGTCTAGTTCTGCACATTTTAACGTGGAAGCCTCCCGAATGTCTTTTGGAGGTGAGGGGGAAAGGAGCTTATTGGGGAAAATGATGTGGAGGTACATATACATGTATCTATATATGTGTATATGTATGTATAAATCGGTTATCGATTCAATCTAGCCCAGCTCAACGTCGACAACTTGACATATCTAAAAAGAAAGTAGAAGACGAAGAGGAAAATAAGGATGTTGATGTTGTCGGGCTGCCGCCGCATCTTTGTAGAAGGCAAATGGAAAAAGAAAATATGTTCAACGTGTCTTGTTGTCGAATTCAAGTCGTCCTCATGTCCTTTTTTATTTATGAATATAAAAAAACAGTAGTGTATGTATATATACATAAATATATGCAAACGCAAGCATGCTATAATTTTATGTGATACAATCATACAGCCGCAGTTTTGGAGACAAACATTCGTACTGACATTTATCACAATATTTTTCAGTCGTACATATGCATGTACTTGCATGAAACACACACGTCTTTACGGTTTTTTGAATGCATCCACAGTAGCATCGTTCGAGTGATCATGATCAAATTTAAATGCTTACTCCATAGTTTCCGTGATATTTTCTCATTTTATTCAAATTACACATGACGTCTTCAACTCTCCTCTTCAGAGAAATAAATAAAAAAGAGAAAAGCGATGACTTGACTACCTTGCATATCATAAACACAGAGTCAGTCACATTCAGATCTTACAACGGCAAGTAGAACGGAATCAGCACAGAATTGTTATTGAATTTTCGCTACGCACACGTCGTCTTCGTCCTTTTTTCACTCATGCAAGCCAAGGGCCAAGCCACGTAACAATCCCACATATTTCAATATTACTAACCTAACATACTACTGAATTTATATTAAACAAATAAAAAAATAAATCTCTTTTCCGTCTCCAAAAACCCAAAATTTTGATAGGGATAAAAAAATCGAACAGAAGGAACAAATGGATGCGTTATCAGTAAGTTCAAAAATGTAGATAAATATGCGTGCGTACAAAAATTGAAATATACATATATGCATTTTACTCCACCTCATTTTGTCATCAATTTTCAATCCATTTAACTATCTATTATTTTGTTTATCTCTGTTGCTGACTGCGATTTCGTGGCGGTAGGTAGTCCCAGTGAAATAAACAAGTCCGAGAAGAGAATAACATTTCTCTAGACTTTAAAAAACCGGTTTGTCCACTCTATTTCCCATAAAATTTTCAAAGAGTATAATAATTGCAACTGATTTTCCGTTTACAATCATATTTATAATAGACTATGTTTTTTTTGGAAAATGGGATGGATTGTTAAATGGATGACTGTGCCTTTCAGTTGTTTGAAGCTACACTTTGAAGATAATACGTGAATTACGTAAGAAATGTTTTTATGGAATTTAGTTAATTATTAACCTAATTAGGGTCTACCAAAATGACTGAAAGTGAAAACACAGTTGCAATGATTTTTTGATAATCTTTTGAGTTTTTTTATGAAAAATAACGTGGGAAATCAGTCGTTTTACAAGGTTCAAAACTTTTTACTGAATATATAATATTTCCCTTGCACTTTCAGACATACTGTAGTTTATTTACTTTCAATCGTTGTCATGTTCTGTAAATATTTGAGGGAATCAGAATCACATCCACCTTCTAACAAGACTCAAGAGTTTCATCATTCGATGTTAGTGAAATCTATTATTTATTTTCCCTATTTGTTCTTGTGTAATAGATTAATATTGCCAAAGTCTTTGGCCTATTACAACCCAATTTCTATGTTTATTTGGCTATTTATTTTGCAAATCCCCTAACACAAAGGCAAGGGGAAAACACCTTGAAATTAGAAGATATCAAAGGGATTGATGTATAAAAAAGTTGACTTACATTAGCATGCTGGCGGTTGTTCCGTAGGCATTTTGTTGTTGATCCGCCATGTGAATCAATGCTTCCTCGATTAAATGATCCTGTAACCAAATTAAATAATACATAATGTTAGGTAAAAAATACATTGTCAAAATTCCATGTTAAGTAAATATTCTCATGTTGTGTCAAACATACCAACGTAAATATGTACATATGTGCATACCATGCAATTTACCAACTAACCAAACCAGCCAAATTGTCATTCTGAATTTTACAAAATAACACGAACCCTGAATGTCAAATGAAAAATGCATCAATAATCGATCAACTGTTATAATGCTCATGAAAATGACAAACAAACTGGAAGTGGACCTTTCTCCCTATGTATCCCCGTATAATTATCTTTGTGGTAAATAGGCAACATGTGTACATACCAAACTGAACTCCTATGTGTCCAATCACGTTTCTGTTTCTAAAGTTTGTTATAGAATTTTCCTTTGCTACCAAGCCACCATGGTGCGTTTCCCTTTAATAGGTATGGTTATCAAATCAATATGCCTCCAACCATTAAAACTGTCACCAGTAATGGACATTGTAAGGCGATGATTTTCCACCATAGACAATAATACAATAATTTAAAAGTTAAATACAAAGAGACCTTGTAATTATGAACAAAATTATATCTATAAGTTTAAACGTGTTGAAATTGAAACCCATGTGCGTTCATCATACCCATCATACTTGCGTTTTGATACTAACAAAATTCTGTTAAACATTTAGGTTAGTAATGCTTGGGATGTTTAGGGTGATGATGACGATGAAAATGTTGGTAGTCTCATGAACATGAAAATACGTGAAATCGCGCTTTTGTCGTTACTTTTCCCCAGTGCGCACGTGAACTTTTACCACGAGTGGGAATTACGTCAGCACCAGCAATTAAGAGAAAAAATAGTGCACTAGTCGTAGCAGCATAGAAAAGGCACACATTTTTGTTCATGGGAAATCTGAAAGTTTGTCATACTTGTAATAAAAACAATTATTTTACTCTAGCGTCATTATCAAAGCCAACCAAAGGCATTATCACCACCACAATACCGTAAAAGATATTAGGCACAATGATTTTAGAGAACTTAGTGACAAAACTCGTGGGAATTTTCGCGTAATGCAATTTCATAATAATTACCGTAATTTCAAAATGCAATTTCATAAGTTACGTTAATTACAATATAATCATTATAGTTCCTTTCTACTGACGATGAGTGAGTGCCTATTTCTTCCTAATATGTCTATTTCCTGCCAAACGTTGTATGCTTTGTTTTGCATGGCCTGTCCAAAAAATGTGAATCGATGGCAGGTGGTGCCTACATCAAGTTTTCTTTTTTAGAAAAGAATAAGTCCCACAATCAGCAGAGATAATACCATATTTTATTTGCAGCTGAAGGGATATTGAAAATATGCTGACAATACTATTTTTTCTAGTCATCTTTGAGGCCATATAACAATGTGCTAACAATGCTATTATTCTCAAGATGACAGATCAGTTTGCTGCAAGCAAGCCTTTCAAACCTTTTACAGGTCCCAAAGGTCCAATGTTCATTCTATTGAGATGCATTATTCTTTCTATTCACATACACACTAAGCGTACTTCCCATCATTCCATTTTGTCCTTGTATGGTCATGTCATAGTTATGTCCTTTAAATTACCTACCACCGCAGCACCATCATCACTTTTTTTTTGTTGTCGGTCAAGTCATTATTTCCGGAGGAGTGAATAACACCATCATACTAATAATAATGTAGGAATGATAGTACATAATGGTGGTGATGGTGCCGTGGAACTGACCCTATTAGTATTATTTACGCATTCCACTCTGCAGAAAGGGGAGAACGGGGGAAGGAACACCTGAAAAAAATTTCAGATGTTTTAGGGTATGTAAGTTTGACAAAGGTATTTTTTTACTCCCTTAGCAAAGGAAATATTATTGTTTTTATCTTTGTAGACCATGTGCACTCCCTTCGTAACCACACACAAACCCAAAACTACAGTAATGATTATGATTCTTTGGTGATTTCAAGTGGCCGCTGAAGTAGTTTCAAACTCGGAAATGTTGTTGTTTGTGGCTGGGAAAAGTAACAGAAAGACAGTAAGAATAAGGTGGGTCCATATGTGATCTCCTGTTTTGGTGCAGGTGATTGCGGTGATGATGATACTACATAGCATGCTGGTATTGCTAGTACGTGCCAAATTTCCCTGGATGTGATCCGCATGGTCAAAAAGTAATACATCAAGACACGAGGCTGATATTTTTAGGCTTACGTATAATTCGAATGCATTGTATGCTCTGGTGATACTCAAGACTTAACATTTTCAGCCTCTTTTCAAAAAATAGCCTTTGGGCTTTTGGTAGGTATGTATATTATATGTAGTTGCCTGTTTGCACATACATAAAAAAAGAACTTGCTCTAGTTTGTATAGAGTAAAGTATGTATGGAATGCTCGATAATATGTTCTCATCTGGAGTTACAATATTAATATCGTGACTGGTTGACTAAAATCCCACCAAACTTTTCTATAATGTGCAATATGTGCGGTGGTATGATATAATCATCGTGAGGATAATGATGAGAAGATCCTTGCTCACTTTTCCATAAGAAGAGTACTTACAACGTCTTCACCATCTTATCTTCTCTTTCGACTTTCTCTTTTCTCCCATTATTATTATCATTATCTTCATTGGTCTCAAAGTCCCAGCCTCTGTGTCTGTCTGATTATTGTGAGAGTGAGCTTCAACTGTCTCTTTTTTTGGTAAGATTATGCACACTGACTTTTCTACTCTTGACTTAAGAAAACCATTCCACTAACTTTTCTCGGTGATGAAAATGGGACCAAGTTGATAATGAGAATTTTTGTGCAGAAAAAAAACTGTGTGCAAAACTGATAAACTTTTTGCTCAACTCCAGCCTCAACGCGCAGCAGTAGATTATTGTGTTCCACTTAAACTTCACTGATATCTTCTAAAATGCGAAATTAAAGATACATGAGTTTTATGTGTTTCGAATGAAAAATGTGGAAAGAGAAGAGGGAAAAATATGTTGCCACCATAGCAAATTGGTTTGTTTTGCAGCGACCCCACGCATCACCACTCGACTTGATCATCATCAAAAAGGACCACCCGTAGTTTTTAATCTATTTTCGCTTTCTTTTTCAGCTGGTCACTGTGAAATGTTGGGTTGGATTTTAAAATGCTGGTGGTATTTATGATTGTATGACATGGAGTTTAAAAGAAACAAGCGTTTTTCCTGAAGGAAGGACGTATTTGGAATTAAATCAATTCGGTCAATACATTGTATATTAGTACGCTCAACCCACCACGCCACTAAAAGTGATAAGCATACCACTAGAGCATCCAGCATGTTATTTATTTGACGTAATATACGGTAATAGTAATAACAACAACTGCTGCTTTAAAGAGAGCCACTGCTAGACACATTGCTGCTCCTCATGTTTTCGCCATAATGTAATGTCATGGTGTACAACCGGATATCTCTGAATTATCTATTTTTTATGTAGGCATGTGTCTTTTACTCGCAATCAGAAGAGTAAAACGGTACATACATGCTAAGGTACTACCCTTATACATTCATTGACATTCCCCATGGGTAGAAGCTTAGTTCGTGACATGGTTCCTTAATCAACAAAAAAGTATAATATGAAAAATTCTGAGGATTGTTTATGTCAGTAATGGTCTTATGGCTGGTGAATAGAATTGTGAACATGGATTAAGGTCGATGAGGTGAAGTAATCTTTCTACTGCCACTGCACTACCACCAATATTCTGGTTGATTAATGAAAAAAGACACTATATACACCTTGTACTACATGACTGGCTACGCCATCCCCATGCCATGCCGCGTCAGAGAAATTTTTATATGCTGAAGTCACAGATTTTTTTTTATTAAACGACTTCTGATCGTCAACAAAGTCTTATTCTTTTTCGTAATTCTTGTTCCTGGTTCTTTTCGTCCTTCCCTTCGAATTAAGGTTATTTTCCCTTCCCAAACGAAGTTCTTCATCGAGTTAGAAATCTACGACAGCGATAGGGCGACGGGAACGAGTTAATGGCGTTGTAATCAATCACAATCAGTGTATTGATTTAAATTTCAATGTTAGCAGCCTCAGCTTTATTATTATACAACTTGTAAGTGTATTTGGTTGCTTTGCAGGCAGGCATATGATAACACGATTAGTTTTAGCATAGCTCTTTTAGTTTTGGGTTAACACAAAATTTTCTCGTTAAGCATGCAGCTCGCGTAGGTATGGGTAAGTTTTGGTCTTTTCTAAAAACGAAGCTCGTAAACTGTTGGAAAATAAGTAAATTTGATTACCGGAAACTACTTTGGAAATAACACCTCAAGGAATAGCTAGCAGTGGGAAAATTGAAAATTCATTATAGTTTAAAGCTTGCATTTCTATTCCTAACCTCAATTGTATTGCATGTTAAATCCCACATCTATCCACGTAAATATGGAAATTGAAGAGTCGTTTGAAAAATACATGAATCCATTCAAATTAGTAAATTAAATGCTAAAATACAAAACGTTTTTTTTTTCTGTTAATACTTTTCTAATTCTTTACTTTCTTTCTTGAAGTTACTTTCGACATTCCAGAGTCACACAAAATATATGAAGTCTAGTGCCACACAAATGTGCGAAATCGAAGGGGGAAAATTTTTCATAGGGACTTTTCTCTGTCGCCACCGTGTATAATGTCGACTTCGAATGTATTCTTTGACTGAAATGAGATAAGAGATTATGTTTGATAGGAGTTAATTTGTATTCAAAATTGGATGCAGAAGGACGTGTCAATAGTTGTCATTCTCTAGAATATTTGTAGAATTATGCATACATACGCCTTCGAAGTACTAATGTTAATATTAACAATTAAGTACATTGATACAGTGAAGGACACATGTATAAGCTAGACGCGTGAGGGCGATTGTAAAAAAATGTTTGAGAACTACGGATTGTATCATAAGCCCAATTAGTATGAAATGTTTCGACATCATTCAAATCTCGTACATAAGTGCCTACAAACCATTTCATAATATACATAATTACGAATTACCGAACGCTGATGAACTAATAACAGGATTCACTGTGTTTACACAATGTAGTAAAATACAAGTTCGAAAACAGATATATGCTGGACGAAATATACGAAGGCCCAATTAACTGGTGCAATTCAGCTTCCCTTTTTTGTATATTTGTATTCTGGAGAGAAAGTAAACTAAGGGCTGAGGACTAATAAATAAGTAGAGTAGTTACACCTACACTACTCAGCCAAATTATTGTGAGAGCACAGGTAAAAGCACAGTAAAGACCCATTTAGTTGGGAAATAGGAGAATAGCATGGAATCATCAAGATAGATACATTAGATACAGCTAGTTGTGTTCTTCAATTTCGGCCTATCCCAAATTAGTAGTATCGACTTGTGCAGTAATAGTTGAAAGTAGTAAGCCAACCAATTCTCCAATTTCAGTGGACTATGAGAAGGATTTCTCTCGCTCTCTACATAACTGAGAGCAATTTTGCAGGATGAGAAGGAGTTCAGCAAGAGGAATTCCTCCAAATAACATATAGAAAGCAGTAAATGAAGTTTACGTTCAACTCAAGCTCCACTTCACCTTTATATTTATGCTTGGTCCATACACTGTTGTATAATCATATGATGCAATGACTTTTTTCAGTTGGTCCTTAAACGTATTTGTAAACATTTATGACTGTTAAAGTTGCCTCTTTCTCTACTAACTGCCGAACATCCAATCTTCTACACTGGTGTGTACTTCAGGTTTAAGTGTTGGTGTACATTGAGTAGTGGTAGCTTTTTGTTCCAATTCATCTCATCACAGGAGTGGCTATATATTTCCCCGATTCTAGTTGAGTGAGAGGGGCGCAGCGCCGTCGTGTAAACAACAAGTAATTTTTGATGAAATTGGATGATTAAAGTAAACTTGTTTCATTCCACTGGTTTGTAATTAGGACAAGTCAAGTATTCTGTAGTATAGGGACAATCTTCAACAAGATTTTGTTTCCGCGATTCAAACATTTACTAGCATGCATGACTTTGAGTTAAGATCTATCAAATAGTAATATTAAATGTAGAATACGAATATTTTAGTGCTCAGATTTTTTTGGAAAATACAAAAAATAACTTGGTTCTTGCTAAATTAATTAAACCAAAGGAATGCATACAACTCACCTTAAAAAGCTAGAAAATTAAAAAAAAAACTCGTGTGCACACCAATACATTTTTATGGCAATGGCATCATAAAAATGGAATGGTAGTGTGAAGCAAAACAAGGGATAAAATTAAGGAGTTCAAATAAAAACGGAAAAAAGTGAAGCTTTCCTTTTTTAATAAGTATTTAGCTGACAAAATGGCTTAAGCGCACACTCTTTCACAGATATCATGAGGCCAGGCCTGTACATGTGCTGTGAAAAGATTCGTTTTTAATCACAGCTTTTAACATCTTTATACGACTGGTGTAGTGTTATGTGTTGAAAATCCATTGCATATAGTGAACAAAGCACTGTATTAACTTTAAGTATCGATGTAGTGTACGTACCACCGGACGACTTTTAATACGCAATAAACGAAGAAATTCCTAGCTACTTCCTTTGATGTGTTTGTTTCTGCTTTAGTTTGCATTGGTAAGCATGTATTTATCAAATGCTCATAGACTGGCAACGTATTATAACGATTTGGTTAACTAGGTCTGCATGCTAGGACGCTGGCATAAAAAGAATACAATACTTTTATCAACTTTATCACGTATGGGGCAAAAGAGACCGATAAACGGGGCGAAGTGAGCTAAAACGTGCCATTTTGTTTTTACACTTAACATTATTTTCCTGTTTGACTGCACATGCACACTGAATACTCCCATTTTTTCAATTTTTCCTACTCTGTGGCTACATGGTGCAAAATGATAAAGCTTGTAATAAAAAAACAAAATAGCAAAACTATCTGGGTTGTTGCGACATTCGACAGCATCAGGAGGATGCAAAGTTTAAATAAGCTCATAAAATATATACACATTTAACTTGCGTACACTTACAACCATGTACGCTTGTACTACGTGTGATTTTCCCATCAAAAATTATTGTCCTGAGGAACGGCAGGGTTGTATGTTGTATTAGATATAAAGTTTTGACAGCTCATTTTGTCACACATGCTGCAAGTGCTGCCATGACAAATGATCCTTCCACAGCCGCCTTTTCGTCTGAATTTTATAAACACAGATGTACATAAGAAAAGCACACTCCAACAGTACTACTGCCATGCTGCAAACAATCATTGTCATTTTTATTACCACTGTCTTTTTGGATATATTTTTATTTATGCCAGCCATCCATTTTCTCATCCCACATTCCCAGAATAATCTTCTCTAAAAACTCCGTCAACTGTATACATGCATTGGCTGTAAGCAACGTACATAACATGTACTTACACCATAGTATAAAAAGGGAGAAAGCAAAAATTGGAAAGTAAAATATTACGGCCATACAAACATTGCTGGTGCATATCACAGCATCAAACTATAGCTTAACCAGCCATGTTACTTATTACAATTATTATTCTACACTTTCTCGCTTGTGATATATTGTGTATCGCCTTTTCTGACATTTCTATCCAATTAAATATGAAAGCAACGTAGAAAGTCAAATTTAATTAAATTACTCCAAGAGAAAACCTTTGTGTGTACATTTGGGAAAGAGAGCTAAAGGATGATTTCTTTTAAAAATATAGACATAATCTTATTCTCCTTTGCAGGGCTTTGTAGAAAAAAAAAAACACTTTTTTATTCTTTACACTTTTCAGACAACAGCAGTCAGCAACGACGTATCGTAATAGTTAGGTAATAATATCATAATCGGCAACAAGGATACGCTGACTGTCATAGTTATGTAATGTATATATAAACACATTGCACATCTCCCAACACTCATTCCTCATCTTGGTGGCGGAGAGGGTGCAGCTGTGGGACCTTTTATTCTCCATTAAAGCTGAAACAAGGCTGCTGATAAGCTAGAAATGATTTTGTGTGTATAGTGTACAAAGTACACAGCGAGATTTTTTCTTCATTAATCTAAGCCACTAAAAGACAAGTCAAGTCAAGAAAATATACCAAGTTAGAATCTTTAGAGCGTATATACATTTCAGTTTCAACGTACATAACAAGCAATAATTTATTCCGTAGGAAAAAAGGAAAAAGCCTGAAAATCCTTTTTTTGCTTGCCGCGTCATGGTGTTGCCTCTTGGCTTCCTGCGAAAAGGAAGATTGAAACTGTAAACTTCCTTCCTTTTTAATATCTGTTATGTGACTACTTCAACTACTATACTAGATGTATAAGTGCGTTTATGTATTTATGTATATTTTTAACACAAGAGTAACCGTCTAGAACGAATGATGATGGAGTTTTATTATGCATCACATGAAAATCCCGTTTTTCTAGCTGTTAATACATCAACGACAGACGGATTTTTATAGAAACTGATTTTTTTTTGTTTTAGACGTTTTTTGGTCGTCATCATCTTCATTCCAATTTGAACCAGTTGTCAGCAACATTAGATATTTTTGTACAAGCTTTGCTACTACTTCAACCACCACTTCCCAATCTGTCGTCATCATCATGCCATATGTATTGCGTCCTTCAGTGGAAGTACCTTATGTCAGGGAAAAAGGATAAGTTCGCCAGAAAAGTCTAGTTTTAAAACCAAATACATAGTAAATGCAAACCAGAAATGCAAATGTCCACTTTCCTCTTTAAAACAATTCAAACGCAGACACAGACTCATGCTTGCCAACACAAAGAAATCAGTGGGTTGTCATTCTCAGATGAGTATTGTTCAAATAATGGAGTGGCATTTTTGCGGTAGTCTATGGAATGGAAATGGTTGTAAAACCGGGTTTATAAGTGCAAGCTACTTGATTGCTGGTTTTTACTTTCTCTAAACATCAGAGGCTTTTACTGTTTTCATCGAATCTGGAAGTCATTTTTCCAAAGAAGCTTATTTTTTATAGATAAACCATTTTTATTACGATTTATTAATTATAACGTAAATAAACCGTTCAAGCACGCATGCACCAAATTATCGAAAGGGTGAGCAGTTCAAACCATTTGCACAACTGTTGAGGCCCCATATGAGTTTGTGACTGTGAGTAGAAATGAGTGATATGAGTAAGGACTAGAAGTCTGCATTTTTAGCTTCTTAGCTCAAATACGACGGCCAACAGTCCCTGCAATACGTGTTTGGCGCAGGTATGGTATTATTTATTCAAGGGTAAACCTTTCCCTGCTAAAATTAATTTGATCAAAACTTGAAAAAAAACACTATTAGTCACCAGCCATCCACTCATTTATTACATGAAAAATACGACTAAAACCTTTTTGTTCTTTCATTTTGCCACAACATTCCTCTATCAAAAGATCTGCTTGTCTCCAAAAAACGTCCATTCAGAAAATGCCAATATGCTGCTACGATACTGTTTGTTGATACAGCGTTTTTACATAACAGGTGTTTATCAGGGTCTAATTAAATCTGGTGCCACATATTGTGGACCTCTCGCCTCGTAAGTAATCGATCTTCCAGCTACGTACACATATATTTTAACAACTTATGTTAGACTATGAATATTTTCGATTGTTTTGTAATCAAATCCCCCAAAACAACTTTCCCCACCTCTCTCTCTCTCTTTGATTAGGATAGTTCTTAAAATGTCGCGTGTAATGGATGGACTCGTACAAATTCACTGGTAAATACGCTAGCGATTTAAATATTTAAACGTTTTTTGTGTTTCTATTTTCAAATAAAAGAAGGCTGTACTAAAATTATAAAGAAAATTTCCATCCTGTTTACGTAAGTGTAAACATTTTACATGACAAAATAATGGAAGCAACACTCACAACATTTCACAACAGTATCATCATTGAAAATGAAACAGCATTCAGGTTTTCTTGCTTAAAAGTGTACAAAATATTCCATCCACAGTTCCCACTTCATCTTCCAAAACGTCCTGCTATGCATGTTTCGACAATGATTACAAATTAGATTATCTCTATTGCTGCTGAAACTGACATTTATTAAGTCTCATTCTTTTTTCTCTAGCTACAAGCTACAATGCAATAATAACACAAATTATCTTATAAATCGTTTTAGGAATAAATATCTGCTAAAAACTTGACACTGGTATGCCTTAATTTGTTTTAAAATAGAATTCGTATGCAATTCGTTGAACTGAAACTTTTTCTTTGCAGTCGTTGGAATTTTAATAAATCTCTCAAACTCATTTTCGTACATGCTTCCATTTTGTGATAGTATATTTCTACATATACCGATATACCTGACCTGACAATAAAGCTAGTGTAGCAGCAGCAGGCAACTTTTATTGGTAAATACATTAATCATTAAGCTTATCGAGTACTAATCAGCAGTGAGTGTAAATTTGACATCGTTCAAGGTACCTCTGGTTTCTCGTCTCCCACCATAAACTTGTATCTGTTTTCCATTATATATGCAGATAGACATTCAACCACTAAATCGTCAGTTCGCGAGTTTAACTACCGCAATAAATCATATTAAACTGATACAAAGTCTACATCAGCAAATTTCATTCGACAGCAACATTCCATATTCTCAGAGAAGTCGTTGGTATAATTTTTTTTAAATGTAAGTACATATGCCAAATTTCAGTAGTTTATCATCTATTTAGCATCCAATTCACATCGCAACATAAAACAACATCCTTAAGTAGACGAAAATAGAAACTTCGTGTATGCATAATATATTTCCTTTGTGTGATCTGCAACAGAAACACTTTTATAATACATTCTACCTTCTAATCTACACACCATTTTCCCAAATGATCATGAAGTTGTAGTTGGGATGTAAGCAGGATAAGGAAAAAATGTTCAAAAAAATATATCGCTAGTCAGCAGGTCATCTTGTTAAGACAAAAAATGTCTTAACAAGTTTTCTCATTCCAACAACATTCATTTACCTGTCTACACTGTTCGAGCGTCGCTGCTATGATGAGTTTATGCAAAAGTGTGTGTATGTATGCATCTCAAACTATGAAGATGTTTTGATTTACTAGTAAACTCAGTAGCGCTATTAAGTTCTCAAAGTTTTTCGTAGGCAAAATAATACAGATGTCGTGTTTATTTGTGATCAATCCGTACGTCCGTATTTGTTTTTACAATAAGGTTCTGTGGTACTAGGTAACTATTCAAGAAATTTAATTTGGATCTTGGTGGGAGTAAACGAGTTCAAATTGAAGAGTTAACGATTGAAACAGTATATATCAAGCAATTTGAGGAATCCATTTGTATATTCTAAATTTGATACCCAAATTCAAATTTTAATTACTAAATAACTTTAAACATAACGGGATTTTTTTTAAACTTCATGAAGAAAATTAGTACCAAATTGAAGATTTGTAAATTACCATCGACGTTTAGTGTTTAGATTTTTTTTGTGGTGGTTTTCAGCAACTTAATTCAATCGTTTACAATGGTTTGTTATAAAGTTTACTTGTACTTTCATAAGTATTTTTAATTTATTAGTATACTTAACATGAACAACCATACAAATATATTTAATATTGTAACAACTCTAAGACGACCTTTCACCGACGCAATATAAAAAACAAACAATATTTTCAATGCTCGGTGGCTCATATATTTAAATATATAAAGGTAGCCAAAAAATGTTGTAATGTAGTGTTTATGCTAATAACGCTGGCGGCCTTGGGGAAGAAGTAAAAAACAAAGTATTCCGTTCATCAACTTTTTTCCCTTTCGGAGCGAGTTTGTTTCGAAAAACTTAGCATTTGGTGAGCGAACAATATAAAATAAAAGTTTGACTTGAGTTAGGAAAGCGTATCGTGGTATTATCACGTGAAAGAAGTAATGTCTTTGCTTATTTTGTGTAACCATCACATACAATTTGATGCCATTTACCGTGTTGGCTGTTATTCCAATTTGTTGATATGTTTGGTAAGTAGATAATAGCGATCAGAAGAGTTGAAAATCGGTCAATGA
>JAQFZH010002666.1:0-15825 GCA_034695485.1 Entomobrya nivalis | reverse complement strand
TTTGGAGTTATTTCAGCACTCAAAAACAAATAAATGTTTTAGTATTGACAATTATGAAAACACTTCTAATAAATCTAGACGAAAAGTACTTACATTACGATTAAAACACTATGGCTGAAAAATACTCTCCGATAGAGTAAGCATAGAGTCCCTTCCAATGTATCATCATAACTTAAAGCAGTTGTTAACCTAAAAATTTGACCACTTATCTCAATAACAAATTAAATATTTAGAGCTAGTTTAGCACTCAAAAAGTATCTAACTTTATAACATATTGTAGTAATTTTTCATGTATCTAAAAGCAAAAAAATTATGCAAAGCCATTACTCTCGAAAATAATTTAAATATTTAGAACTTTATCCAAGCTAGCAAACAAAAAATCCAACAAAAAAGGTAGCTAGAGGGAAATTAGTAATATATCTTACATCAAACTATAGCAAGCCGATAAAAACGAAGTCAATTTTTTTACCTGCAGTTGTTCTTCGAACTAAATACATAAGAGACCCCAATATCAATGTTTCAAATTTCGATCAAATCATATAAACAGGCAACGAGTCCCATCGAGCACACCTAGGTGAAAGTAGTCCGTTTAAATTTTTCCACCGAATAAAAATACTTTTATCAGAAACCAGCTATTTTAGTTGTGTATTTAGTAACCCATATTCAAACGTTTCGAACTTTCATATTGTCATATGTAAAAATGTTGTTCACAAATGGATTGATAAAACTCCTGGCCGTAAATCTTCGAGTGTTTAACTTTGATGGCTCATATTTGTATCGCATGGATCCCGCTACATACAAACTAGAGTTCAACAACTCGAAAAGATTGAAAATTGAGTTGCTGGTAAAATGCGTATTAGCAATAGCAATGTTTTCCTTGGTCACGGTACAGTTAATTGCATTTCGAAGAATATTTCCAAATGTGGCATTGTTTGAAGGCATCTTATATGTTTCACTTATGTGCACATATTTGGGTACTATGTATGTATACTTTACTGGACATACTCAGGTGGTGGAGCTGTTGAATTCGCTTGTGCACTTAGAGCAGCAACTTATTCAAGGTACGATAAATTATCAATAAAATTACACACATTCAGATAAATAAATATTATTCGTTGTTAATTTTTAGGCAACCTTTTGCAGGAGTACACACCTAATCGTAGTTTCTTGCTGATTCTAAAGTTTTTCCAGATTTGTGCAATTTACGTCCCCTTGTTAAGTTTTTGTTCAGCTATTCGTTGCTGGTTCCAACCTTGTATACCCATAGCACCTGGATTTTGGATTCTGGAAGAGTGCAGCATGTACAATAAAAGTGTATGGAATACGCTTACGTTAAATGGTCGGTTAGCTAACATTTATTGGTCTTGTATTTGTCTTCTGGTTTTATGGTCAGTAACAAAATTAGTAGGCAACAATTTTTTCGTCTTGTACCAATTCTATTTGGTGGTGGCATCATGCATAAAATACTACTTAAATAACCTCTTGGCTCACATTGGAAATCCAAGAAAAAGCTTTAGTAGCGTCGAAATGATACGGATGTACAGAAAGCTTCAACTAATGATGTGCTTTTTTAATGGAGTGAACCAAAGTCTGTTTACATCCATTGTACTTGTTATTTCAGGAATTACATATGTTGTTTCGTGGTATGCATTTTTAACTGTGAAAGGCGGAATGAGCATTCTGCAACTTGTGATTCTAGGATCTGCTACAGGTCAAGTAACAATTTTTATAGCAATTGGTTACGGAGTATTTGGAGGAATTTACGATGATTCCCTTGAAACAGTACATACTTTTCGTACGTTAAATGTCCAGCTAGAAACAAATAAGAATAGAAACGTTCATTCAAAATTAGTCCGTTCTCTTAGCCCGTTAAAGGTTATGATAGGTTCCGTTAATTATTTTGACCGACTTACTCCAATTTCTTTGATCGACTTTTTCTTTGGAATTCTTGTCGATTTGCTTCTTCTTAAATAATTCAGCAGCTGATATATACTCTGGATTATATTTATAGGAATCAGTTTGTCAGTAAATTAAAATAAATTAAAAGTCAAGGCAACATTGTATATAGAAATCAATTTAGCAGTAAATTAGAAGGACTTTACTGTATTTGCATTTTGTATAAATATATATGCTTAACTTATCTAGTGGCTTTTCGTACAAAAGCATTTGAAGGGAGTTTTTTAAGCTTTAGTTAAAATAAAAAACCATATTGTTAAGTACATTGCAAGCTTTACTAAGTCCTCAGCGGAAGAAGTACTTATTTTCAAGTTGTTTATTTAGCAAAAGGAGCTATTTTAAAGCATTTTTGTAAATGTTAACATAACAATACTTTTCTTAGGCACACGCATGTACGTAGTCATTTGAATAATAAAAACTTCAAAAATGTACAGAAATGGTTGTTCACTTCATGCATTCAAAGTGACATGCTATTTTCATACTTACGTATACATATACTTTTGAAATTAAACGCACTTTTGAAATATTGTGTATACAAACACAACTTCATAGATACTAACAATACCTTCGCATTGGCATTGAAAATGCCTACACAGTAGATACTTCACTATAAAAAGCAAGCTTGTTTCAACTTTGTCGTCAATAAGGTGTATTTGTCATTACAATTTCTTCTATTAAATATATCCGAAATAGTTTTGAACAGGTGGAATGCCGGACCCGCTACAGATTTTCCCAGAAGAGGTAACAACTAATTTTTAAATACAAACATATTGTAAAATAACTTGTTATTTGGTGATAAAATGCATTTTATTAAATCATATAAGTCAGGTGTGATATTTTGTCCAGCGTAATCGATCCAAGTGACGTTTTAACATGCTATCAAACGTTTGCTATGTTGACGGTGGTGGTGTAATTAATGGATATAGTCATAATAGATTTGCCTCAGTATCCGCAGGTTGAAAAAGGCAAAAGTTAAGGTAGCGGGTAGGAAAACGCTTGTCGAAAGTAACTAAAGTAAACTTTGTTTTGTATTTTGCTTGAGCAATGTTATTTTAGATTGAATGTTTTGGATAAGCCAATAAGCAACAGATCGGCGTTAAGTGTGTATAAATATTCAAATAAAGTTTGAGCTCGTTCTTTCGTAAACTTGTTGGATTATAGGTGTAGGATTTATTCAAATTTAATAAATAAATAAATTGAGCTAAAAAATATCTAATTTTTTATATAAAGCATACTGACTCAATTTTATTGAGAAGGCTACGAAAATTCTTAAATTATTTTCGGCAAGGGTTGACACTATTCGAAATATGGTTTTCACAGAGGATATTATTACAATTAAAAGCTTGATTTCTTTGATCTCATGTTATACTTCCATCTGATAGCATAACTAAGATACATAAAACATGTCAATTTACGTTTTACATTAAAAGTTTTCCGTAAAAAAATTATTTCCATTTAATAAACACTGTCGCAAAATGGCGATTGTGGGTGAAATCATCCCGCCATAATTACCAAATATAAAACTTAAAAACCAATTTTAAAGAAACCACATTTTATGCAGGACTAGGAAACGCCAGCCAGCCGATGTTTTTCGACTTCAGACAAATAGTTGTTGGTTTGCCAAACTCTATTGTTGTTGTCTGTCAGCACCCGTTTCGTAACCCCAATCCACTTCATAATCCCTGACTTTTTTCTGACGCAGATCCACTTCCTAGTCCTTGCCCCTTTCTTGACGCAAACCCACTTCCTAAACGCAGTTTTACATGTCAATTTCGTAGTAAACATTATTCTGCTGTAAATAAATTAAAAGATTTTTATTTTGGAAAAGAATTAACGATATTGAAGGACATTTTTTTTGAAAAACATATTTTTATCTGTCAATGTTTCGGTATCATCTGTAGACCATCATCAGGACCTCATCGTTAAAAGGTTTTTAATAAGCGTTCATTATTGTTGCATATCAATTCTCAAGTATAGTTTTGGGCAAAAGTATACTTATATAAATTAGAAAGGTACATAACAAAGTATTATATTTTGATTTATTTTATTAGTTGTACTTCAACTCTTTGCTTCGAAAATGCGTTATGCTATCTATAATATTTATTGGCTAATGTTATATATTTTGAAGCAAATAAGAGTAGATTAGCAATTGTTATTGCATAAAATCTTGTTCATGCATTATAACCGTTTTGTGGAGTATTTTTTCAAGCTAAATATCAAACCAAAAAGGCCCAATTGGTTTATTCATTTCTTATCCAACTAATATGAACAGATTTATTATTTTGCGGACAATATTTCGAAACATTTCAAAGCCAAAATGACAGATAAACTTAAGTATATCCCAAACCTTTCCCCGTAATTCAATCACCATACTACCTGCT
Source organism: Entomobrya nivalis (assembly GCA_034695485.1). Taxonomy (NCBI): domain Eukaryota; kingdom Metazoa; phylum Arthropoda; class Collembola; order Entomobryomorpha; family Entomobryidae; genus Entomobrya; species Entomobrya nivalis. Next base: position 11,488 of record JAQFZH010002666.1, on the reverse strand, counting down.
GAAATCAACATCCCCACAACCAACATATTGAATATTAACTGAATGTTTCCAGTCATATTTGGTGCCTTTGGGAAACTTTTATCATTTTTAATAACCAAATCCGTTCTATTGATTAAATTTTGCCACCATTCAAGTAATCCTGAGGTGGTAATAAGTGAAGTTCGCTTTAACAACGAAGGTGAAACCAGTCCTTCAAAATTAAATACAAGATATGGCGTAGTATAGGCAGCAATTCCAACATCAGAGTGCATACCTAACTTTCTAAGCTTTCGAGAATACTTCTGTCCTAAGTGATCTGGAAGAATCCAAGCCGACTTGTTGCACTTTTTTAAATCCTCAAAAATCATTTCAGTTTGCTTATTCCAGAAATAGGTTTGCAAAGGTAAACCATCGTCAGTCCATCTAGGTCTTATTATGTCCACGTATATTAAGGGATCTATCATTGCGACGATATTCAAAACTATTTGGTATGTCCCACGAAACACATTAGTTTTATCGTAAACATCATTTAAAATAGCCAAAGTGCTATTGGTGGCAAAAATTGAGAAACGTTTAATAGCTTTTAAATAACAGTAGATTTCATCGTATCCCCAAAAATTATGACCTGCTTTAAATTCTATGCTGATTTTTTTCTTAGTAAGTATATTTTTAGAAGTACTATTTCTATATTGAGATCGAACTAAATGTATATTATACTTCCACATCCTACTGTACACTTGAAAATTGTCTAAAACCAGTTCGTTAATGCTTCTATACGGAACTAGATCTTTAGGTGCTATGATACTGTACATGTTAGTGCTTTTAAAGGCATTGCTTATTACAACACCAGCAAGAAGTGTTCCACAAGCGACAAAGCGAAACCGTTCTAAATTGACAAGGCTAGCTGGAAATGGGTTGCCCTGTTCAAACAAAATTTTAACAATGTATAGTATCCCGGGGTTTGAAACTAACGTCCAAGTTCTACCAGTTAAATAGACAATACTAATCGACAGCGTAATTATTGCACCTAGCATCCACTTCCAAACGGTGTTCTCAAAAACAGACACAAATTTTGTGAATTGAAATGGTTCGATACCTTTATAACCGCAGCTTACAAAGCGTAATATTCCAAAATTATTTTTTACTTGAAGAATTTCATGTGGCGAGCCAAATGGTATATCTGAAACTATAGAAGACCTTTCGAACGGTATAAAATACCAATCTTTATATTTGTGCGGTTTTAACTCGGTAACGTTTCCCAAAAACCCCTTGAAAATTGAAGCGTAAGCAAACGCAAGAATTTGCAAATCATCAGAAAATTTATTTTTCATTCTATTAAAATTATGAAGAGGTCGTCGACACGCAGCAGCTTCGTTTTGGGCAAAATAGCTAATTTGACTTGATAAACTGGACTGTCCTGTCCAAAGTGATTGGGCCTTTAATTTGCCTTGAAGTGATATGGCTTCTTGTGAGTTTTCAAATGTGACATTTTCATTCCAAAAAATGTTCATATAAATGTTTTGAAAAACAATAAAATCTGTACATTTACTGCATGCCACTGTCTGCTGAATGCTTATAACATTACAGTTAGCTATACCTATTATTTCACTATTGTTTGTTACACAGGTTACATATCCAATCAGTAAAACATCAGTAACGGCCGAATAAAGGGACCAATCATCGTCAAATAGATCATTCTTTCTGTCCATCCATGGTATTAGCCAAAAACCACGGTACGTCTGTACACTTGATACGTCAGTTTTAAAAATATTTAGGTTTGGTGTGGAGCTAGGTCTGAAGTTGTAATTGTTTTCTTCGTTTAGTCGAAAAATGTTAGTGTTTTTGCCAAAGTAAAACACATTTTGTGGTATGAAAAGATCAATTTGAACCTGGCATTGTCACAGTTTAGACGCTGCCGTAAATAAAATCAGATCTAGCCCAACACAGTAGCCACTAGTTGGAGCCACAAGTTTTACTCCGGTAAAATATTTAGATATATGACACTTATGTATTATTGAAGGTATCGTTTGGTTTTGATGCATTGTAGTAGAAAAGTTCCGAAAAATTTGTGATACTGCATCCTTTGGCATCCAAATTAAGTCATTGTAACCGTCCCTTTCTAACGATTCTGGGATTAAATAGCGTGAACTATACATCGCCACTTCAAATCGTCTGATAACTATTGGAGTCAAATATTGCGGTTTTATGTGTACACCGGAAAAATTATTTATGACAACAAAACATTTGGATAGATGTAATTTATTTAAGATGTCATACAAATTCTCTAACGACAAATGTTCGTTTTGGGATTTTTTTCGTTCATTAACAAACTTTTGGATAATTCCACTGTACATACCAAAGCTGCCCATTGCTCGCTCCATACGAGAGATATTGGGGTCTGTAGGCAGCAATGAACTTAGTAATGTTGCGCGTAATGTATAATTCAGTGTTAGATTTGGCATGGCTGTAGACATTGCGCCTAAAAATATAATGGCAAATAGTTTCGTAAGGTTGTCCATTTCTGCGGTTCTTGATATAATTGAGTTTAAAATGTGAGCCTACAATTTATCAGGTACATGTTTATTCCACTTGATATTAACTAATAAAATGATTTAGCTAAGCTCCTTATATCAGTATTCAGAACTTTTTCAGTTAAGGTATAACACGAGTACGCGTGTACATGCTGTAACGCAGATTTATCTCACGTCAGATTAAAAAGTGTTACAATTTGATATAAGTAGTTGCTCAAGTAAAATTGTTACGAAATCATTTTTTCATCAGATTTAGGTATCCATTATCACTATTTGAAAATTACGTTATCCAGTTGACATAACTACTCAGTTAATCCACGTGCCATTCATTTGATGTACAGACAGAATAGATTTCCGTATTTTTGTCTTTGAATTCGCTGAATTTTAAATAATATTGCTAAATGAATCATAATATACAAAACTAAGCGATTAATGGAAACCTTATTCTAATTTAATGCGCACATAGTTACTAACGTGTTTTATATTATAAATTTAATTCAACTGAAAAATCGGGTAAAGAACAAACAACGTTTCAATTATTACGAATCATGACTCATGGTTACTACGTATGGCTACCGCTTCTACGCTTAATTATACATTATACATAGAGAGATGTGTTGAGTCATACACGCACACAATAAGCTTGTTATTTTTCGTTTTTGTCACTGCTTGTTTACTCAATTAATGTTTGTATAGCGTAGACTATGGTCATCATTGCTCTACATATGAGCGATAACATTTTTTAGTTCTTGTTAAATGTACTTATTATGTAAATTGCATGCTTTTGTTCAGACTGACGTAAAACGTTAGATTAAATGTATATAAGAGCAATTCAATGACTAACACGCACTTGACTGCTACGTCACGCGCTACACTAATTGTTTTCATGTTTTCCTTGTTCCTTTTAAATTATACAACCCACATTTATTACCTGAATATAACAATATGTTTACCATTCAGACAGCAAAGAATGTAACTATTTTTTAAGTGCATTTTAAATCATAAATTTATGCTAAAATCATGTCTGATTTATTCAATAAAATACCAGTATATCAAAAAAATGTTCTAAATATTCAGCCAATAATCGAATACAATATTCGCCTTTTGTTTAACAATAAATTTTCCATTTTGTAATCAAATATATTCTAGTTGTAGTCTACTCTGCTAATGGGAAAATTAAGCTTCACAGTTATTTAATAGGTTGTATTGTGTGTTGAAGTTGCATTAGTCGTTCGAAATAGTTGTGGCAGAAACTTTACATTTGTCTATTATGTCAAATTAAATGCCTCGCAAATTAATTAGACCTTCTGAAAATAATTTCATGGTTCAATATATAGGCTTATATTATAAAAATATTTTACTACTGCGGTTATTGATAACCAGGTCGTGTACTGTACATTATCAAATTGTGTTTTAAGCTTTTAAAAGGCATATTTTATATCAAGAAAGCGAATATATAGATTTCAAATAATTTCAAAGGCTTCCTTCAAAAACGAGAAAGTCTTGGGAAGATAACTGGTGTTGATTTCTCTCCACTTGATTATATCTGAATTTTTCAGGTCCTGCATTTCCTTTTTTATTTCCAGCATCTGTCAAAATTTACCATTAGAAAATCTGAATAGACCAAGCTACAAAGCTGCATTAGAAACTCAATATACATATTTAGTAGTATTAATTACAGTGTCATTTGTATAACCCAAAGTGATTCGTGTCACAACTGGCTTAATATTCACGTCCGTTATTTCTCGCGTTTGCAAGTCCTCTGGTTGAGTACCTTGACTCAAGTCTTCCACAAACTGATCGTAATCATCCTCACCATCATCGTCAGTAACGTAATCATCATCGTCATCATCATCATGGGCGACGTCGTTTTGCTGAAGATCGCCTGCGTCAGAAACTGCATTATCCTCAATTTGAGGAAAAAGCTGCAGTGGAAGCGTTTCAGATGTGGAAATTCTCGCAGTTTGAAAATGACTGTTCCTCAAAGCGTGTGAAGTCGAAGGTCCCTGGATTTGGCCGCTTGGATTTCCCGTGGTGCTTTCTGGGGGTTCTTGTTTCTGTAGTTAATTTTTTTGACCCAAAACGTTAATGAGCAATCTATATTGATTTCATAAATATATATGTATTTTACGATTCTTTGGTTTCCAGCAGTTATTTTCACGAGATTCAACCCTTCTCGAGAAACTAACTTTACTGAATGTATTCTTGAATATTTTTCAAATCTTGGCGAACTATCTTCGATCTATTATAAAGAAATCATGAATTATTCCCTTGGTTCGTTGAACAAGTTAAAAACTGAATTCCTTACTGTTTGGTCAAGTGTCGCCCACCAGCCCTCACTTTCCCTTGGGTTCGTACGGGTAAAATCCCGGGAACACACAATAAGTCCGTCAATTTTTTCCCGCTGTAATGAAGTCAAGCTTTTATTTGTAAGAATGCTCACATATTTGTGTAATTATGATAAGTAATCAATGGTTACCTTCAGCTTTAAATTATCGGTTAAAAATGATTTCCAGGTTTGTTCTAAGTTCGCTTTAATTTCCCTAGGTTTCTTCAGAATTGTTTTTGCAGCCCAAACTCGCAAACTAATTTTATTTTCGTCACTCATTTCTCAAGAGTTTTTCAGGAATATACTTTGATGAGAACTATGCTGGTATATTCGCACAACTGGAACTTTGATGCAAAGTTTCGTCCACCGTCTCAGCCATTGAAATGAGGAAAACGTTTTCCAAAAATTGATAACAAGAAACATTATTATCAGCAATATCGCTATATTGAACAGACGTATTTTTTCAAATACATATTTTAGTTATTCAAGGTTTATCCCGTTAGCTCATTTAAACAAACAACCAAACGGGTATACATTTTATTGCTATGCCTTGCCTTCCGACAAACTTTACCTGAATAAAAAAACATTTTCTTTGTCCTTTTACCATATGATCAGTAGAATATTTGTATATATGACAAACATTACGATTTTAATTATGAACCGAAAGTTATCGCACTGATATCAAAAACATGGAGGTAATGGAGTTTTATCTGTGGGCATATACGAGGATAAAATGAATATTATGTGTTATAAGTTAAGTTAAATATATCAAATGAGAATTGAATGTTTATTCAATCACTGCAGTCACAAATACAAACATTAGATACATAAATGGTCAATTGATTGTCCAAAGCGAGCTCTCTCATGCACACTTTATGTCAAAAACTTGGGTTTTGGAAGGTAAATTATCTTCATATTTTAATGACATATTTAGTTAAAATAATAAAAACCGCTGTAATAATGAAGCCATTTTTAGGACCTTGGATAGGATAATTTCTCAAGAATTATCGTCTAAAAATAGTTTAGAATGCATATCAAACAAATATTGTAAAAGAAGCGACAGTGATAACTTTTATAGAAAATCTGTGTGCATTTGCAGCTGAGTTTTTGCTCTATTTCGTATTTTCATATAATAATTGAATACATCTGTTGAATAAAAGTGTACTAATGATTACCTTATTTAAAATTCCTCCAACAAAACTTCACGTTTTCACGTGAATTTTACACCATAATCACTAAAGGAACAAAGTTGCTGAAATTGTTGATTTAAGTTGGCTTTTGTTTCTTGTATTTTGTACACTGTACGCTTTTTAATTAAATGACAAGATACCAGAATGTACATAAACGAAATCAATCATATTATCAGCATAAATGTTATTGGTAAACATGTGGAAAATTGTGTGCATTATTAAAGGCAAGAAATGAATGCAGTGTTGAACTTTAGCCATTTGTCGGCCAATCTTAAAACAGTTAAATGCAATGGTTTATAGGTTTATCTGCATATATGGGATTAACTTTAACAATCTCCTGATATTTAGATTATGTTCAATATTATGGTAATTACTCCGATAATTACATTGCATTAACTGTACAGTAAATTGTGTAGCAAAACCGATTCATTTACACGGCGTGTAATCAGCCATGCATGCAAAATATATTCAAATAATTAGGTGTTTAGATTGACAAATGAACAGAAGTACAAACTTGCTGTCGAATGAATTCAATTAATATTTGTGCACTAATTTATTTTGTTCTGAGAATCTAGTCCATACAAATCGAATTTCTCTTTAACAGTTTACAGTGATTGTATTAGTATATTCTGCCTATAAGAAAAGCAAGCTTCAAAATTATTTAATAAAAGACATCGTATGCTAGACTTACACTAGTCATTTTAAATAGTGGTCACTCGAACTTAGCATTTATTTAGTATGTGAAATGAAATGCTCCGTAAAATAATAGTACCTTCCGAAATGAAGGTTGTGGTTTAAAATGTAGTTTAAAATGCTTAAAATTTGGTACTACTGCAGTTACTGCAATTGCAATGCACATCAAGTAAACCCCATTAAATTGTGCCAAGCTTTCAAAAGATAAAATGATTATTTCAAATAACTCCAAATGCTTCCTTCAAAAACGAGAACGTCTTAGGAAGATAGTTCGTGTTGACTCGTCTCCATCTTTCTATATTTGAGGCTTTGAACTCCTGCATTTCCTTTTTTATTTGAAGCATCTGTTTAAAATTAATCATTAGAAAATTTACATCAAGCCTCATTATAAAATGCGATAAATGCATTGCATATATTACTTACAGTGTCATTTGTATAACCCGCAGCAATTCGTGTCACATCCGGTTTAATATTCTCGTTTAGTATGCCTTGTCTTTCCAAGTCGGATAGCAAGTCCTCGGCTTGAGTACATTGACTCATGTTATCATCTTCAACAAACTGATTGGCATCATCCGAAAGATTGACCGTTTCATTTTCGGATACTTGGTTTTGCTGAAGGTCGCCTGTATCTGAAACTGCATTTTCATCAAATAGGGGGAAAAGCGGCGGTGGAAGCTTTTTTGATTGGGTTTTTAAAAGACGGGCCCTTAAACTATGTGAAGTTCCGGGAACTTGGGGACTTGGTTGGCCGTTAGTGCTTTGTGGTTGTGCTTGTTTCTAGAGTTAAATTTATTAGTGTAGTTGATATGTTTAGTAATAATCTTTAATTGTTTTATTAGCATATGTATACCTTCGGGTTTCCATTGTTTGTGGCAGTTTTCTTTTCGACGTTTAACCCTTCTCGAGAAACTAGTTTCACCGAATGCATTCTTGAAGTTTTCTCAAATCTTGTCGTACTATCACCGATCTGTTACAGGAGAATCATGAATTATTTCGATGTTTTGTGTAACTTGTTAAAACATAATGCCTTTCCTTTTTTTCAAGTTGCGCCCACCAGCCCACATTTTTTCTTGGTTTTGTTGGGGTAAAATCCAGGGAGCACACAATAAGTCCATCAATTTGTTTCCGCTGCAATAAAATAAGCGGCTTACTTGTAGTAAATATTTACCCATGGTTGTGACAATGAATCAAAGTTTACCTTCAACTTTAAAGTATCTATTAAAAATGATTCCCAAGTTTGTTGCACATGTGCTTCTTTCTCCTTAGGTTTCTTGAGAATTGCTTGTGCAGCAGTAACTTTCAAACTGATTTTGCTTTTGTCACCCATTTTTAAAGGATGTTTTACTGTATTTAATTCCCAAATACTCAAAATGATTAGGTGATAAGTGTAGCAGTATATTCACACAAATGAAAATCAGTTGTAAATTTTGGTCCGAATCCCTAATTCAAGTAATAAGGACAACGTTGTTTTAAACCAAAACTGATAAAAGTCCCACTATCAGCGGTGTTGCTATATTTAACAGACTTATCATTTGAAATAAAGCAAGATAAATATATTAGTTGTTCATAAATTAGGCTTGTTTATTTCAATATGTTCCTTGCAATGTTTAAAAAATTATCTGCTCTTCATATCTCTATCTGGATTTAAATGAAGGGTTTGCCTGTGTGCTTTTCAGGTGGCACGGGAAACGTATAAACACACATGAAATCAAATGTGCCACTCATGTTATGCACCGGAATTCTTCACACCGGTAACAACATGTGGTTAGTGTGGTTATCTGTATGAAAACTTAAAATTAAATTTACTATAATGTGTACAAGCTTTGACAAAACTATAAACTATTAATATATTTGGAGTTCAAGACCGGATGTAAAATGCACCTCAACTTTATCTTAAAACATTTTACGGCTACTTAAATAACCACAAGTTTGGTTTTCTTCTAATCAAATGTAGGCATGCACATATTACATCATCATAGTTAATATAAGTGTTAATGTAAATCACATATTATTATTTTAGGCTTACTATATTACCAAACTTATTAAAAACCCATATCCAAACATTAAACTTTTGTTAATAATTTTAATATAAAACATATTATGTTCATTTCACAGATAACCACATCATTATAAATTATGTTAAATTAGCAAAATAATCATCATAGTGCAGCAAAGTTTAAAAAAGAAATATCTAGAATAACCACATAACATTGTTTTCTGTAAGCATTCTAATCAAAAAAATGAGGCCAAATACTTGATAAAGTATGAGTTAACCTATGATGACACAATACAAATAAAACGTTATCAAATCTTATCACATTTTCGTTCATTTCAACGGATGTAGTTGCTCAATTCATCATCACACGCCGCATCACGAGAATATGCATCTCATAATCAAATGCGTAAATAATTGCCGTACTTTCGTCTAGTCCTCTTTAACAATTGGTGAGCCTCAGAATATCAACTGAAGTACTTGTCGTTAAACAAAACTCTTGAATTAATTTTAAGCAAACTAAATCTAAAGATATCAACATGAGCAGTCCTTCCAAAATTTCGAAAAAATGAGGGGGACAATGCAGCCCTTCCACCCTCACAATTAAAAAAACCATGAAACCCAACACACTAATCAAAGCGTCTTCTATTGCTTAACGCCATGTTATAAAGAACTTGCTACTACTACATGCTAGATCGATACAAATACAAGCCCCATATCGGCAGCGATCCATTTGACTATTCCGCAGTTCTAAAACGGGCTACATTCATGTAAGAGTTAGAGTTGAATTAACGAGACACATTCAAATGTCAAAAATGTAAAATTTGTTTAATTTGGCTTTTGCTCCTTGCATTTCATACGTTAAATGCTTTTTTATTGATAAGAAACAAAAATGTGAAATAATAAACAGGTCATTTTGCTAACATCAATAGTATACATTACGATAATGTATAGTGAGGATTTGGGCAAATAGTGATGGTATTATTTTACGTGTCTATCGTTGGTCATGATAGAATATTGTACACTAGTTTATTAGTTGAATGACAGAATGACAATTTTTAATTCGGGAAAGATCACCACTACTTCCTGTGCCATTAAATCGCGCATCCAAGATTAGCTTTTCAAATATATTTACACTTAGAATTTGTTTTATTTATTTTATTTGTTTAAGTAAAAATACTTAATTTACCACAACTTTCCGAGATTAAGCCCAAAGTGTATTAAATGTGCTGGTACAAATCAGCTTACTTTTATGATTTAATTGGGATGTGATTGGAATTGAATTGGGGATTTCAGCCAAGTTTAATATCAGCCAAGTAAATAATCAGAAAAACAGATGCGTTCCTCTTAGCACAATATACAAATACAGTTTTATTATTTCCAAAGCATCAATTTCAAAACACATTTGATAAAAATATAGCATAACTTTACTAAAAACAGCTTAAATAGATCGTAGAATCTTAATGAAACTTCACAAATGTCAGGATTCTAAATTTAAAAAGTGTTACATCGTTCAAAAAACGTGAAAACCTTTAAATAAATATTTTAAATTTTTATACTTATTTCCTAGGAACATCAACACTTAAATCTGCAATAACATAGGTTGTCACAGCCCACGCTGCTAAACATGCATCAATTTCCTCCGGCTTATAAACATCTAATGTATCCCCATTCGTATGATGAAACCACATATATTTCTCCTGATCCGTATTCAACATCAACGACGGTACACCTTCTGGTGTAAAAGGTGTTGTATCATCACCTGCATTATCCAATTGATTAAAATCAGTTACATTCATTTGTCCCTCCAATAGCTTCAAAACTTCTTTCACAACACAAGCCCCTTGATCTGATCCCGCATAATCCCATCCCGAAGGTTGGAATGTTCCATGATCCAATTCCATAATCATATTAATACTATCCATCTGTTCAGCATGCTTTTTAACATATTCCTTTGCTCCAACAATGCTAACTTCCTCCGAAGTAAACCAAATATTTCTCAATGTACGCCGTGGTCTCAAGTTCAAATAATTCAAAAGGTTAATTGTTTCTAAAGACGTTATACATCCACCAGCATCATCCATTACACCTTCCCCAACATCCCAAGAGTCAACATGGCAAGCTGATAGCACAACGTTTTTAGGCTTTTCTTTTCCTGTTAAGTCACCCCAAATATTCCTCGATGGAGTGTCTTCCTTAAGATATGCCTCCATTTGCAAATTAATTTTAAGTTCTTTGCCAGCCTTGTCTAGACGATACAGAAAATCAGCATCCTCACTAGTCAATGATGCTACGGGTATAGATTTCACATTTTTATCATAATAAACTTGGCCTGTGTGCGGACTGTTTATAGAGAACGGAGTGACACTTCGAACGAGAACGGCTACAGCGCCGACTTTTGCTGCTTCGACGGGGCCTTTATTTCGATAGCTTACTGTTGTATGGTACTCTCCCCAATCTTGATTAAACACTACAATTTTACCGACAGCTTCCGATTTTCTAGCGGCTAATTCGTCAAATGTTTTAACGACTATGGTTTGAGCAGTAATTCCTTCCGGTGGTGTGGGAATACTTAGACCGAGACCTAAAATTGTCAAGGTTTTCTCACGCGGTGTTAAAAGTGTTGCTGCTTCTTTCCCTCTGTGAGCAATTATAAAAAAGGATTTATTTATAGAAATAGTGAGATCGAAAGTAAGGAAATGTGAACGTACAATATTTACCTAACCCAATGGGGAACGTATACTTCTTCTGCCTGTACGTTATCTAATTTGTC
>JAQFZH010002665.1:0-15825 GCA_034695485.1 Entomobrya nivalis | reverse complement strand
GAATGTATGAATTAGAAGGGATCGGATCGGATCAAAAAGATCAGAGATAACCCAGTCCAGTCAAGTGGTTGATGGTGGTAGATCTTTTTTTTATCTGGTGGCGTATCAGGAGATCAGTAGTGGGAAAAAAAGTAGGTTACTGGAAAACGTAGTGGCAATATTGATTAATTTTTAATCCGCAATGCTTTTTTTTGTTTTTATGTTGCATGTAAGATGGGTAGAAAAATTATCAGATCGTCTAATGAATTCTTAACCATTTTTTTATCCCTGGTTGGGTATGAGTATTTACCGTGATTGCTGGCGATGATTGTAAAATTTAATTTTTGTGTACTTAAGCTAAATACCAAATCATGCGATGAGTGGTCATGGTCTTTTCTCAAAAAAAAAATCAAATTTAAGCAATCTTTTTATGTAACGGTAAGAGAAGTCATGTTGTTAGTCATGTCATTCTTTCAAGATCATGATTCACGATAATGTAATGATGATGCTCTATCTATTTGGCAGCTGCAATGCAACAAATTTACTTAAGCATTTCTTCTTCTTCTTTTTAGTGATTTTGTAATGCACGAGGAATATCGGCTTTGGGATTTACCAAGCTTAATCCTTTACTTCCCATTAATAAAAAAATAATATACTATGCAATTGGCACTTCCCGGTCGGTGGGTCGGTCGGTGAGGCAATAAAATTTTGAGTAGAGGAATTTACACAAAAAAAGCATGTGTTTTGTAGCGCTTGTAAAAAGAAGATATATGACTCATGTCTGTTCTGTCCATCTGGGATTTCATTGTTATGAATATACATAAAAATATGAAATACGCAAGTCGCATGTAATAAAAGTTTACCTAATCCTGACATTACATGCCAGAAAAATAAAACAATGCGATTCTGTTTCTCTGCTGGTAGCAATTTGAAGATAATGAAGATGATTGCTTGTACTTTATGCAATGCACACAAACACATGGAAAAAGAATGAGTTTTTAAGTGGGTCAAGCCAAAGGTTGCAATTTGTATGCATCCCAAAAAAATCCCAACTTAACTTGTTCACACATCCGCATGCAGAAATGCACAAGATCTGTTTTCACTTCTATTCCCTCCATTCATTCTGTCTCACTCAATTTACACACAATATTTACATGATCTTCGTTAAAACTTTATAAAAGGATTATTCAAACAACAATGGCATTGAAATTTGAAACGATGATGAATGACGATGAACACACTTACCACACCACTGCACTGCCACTAATTTAGTTCGCTGAATCCCTATATCTCTGTCTTGAAAATTTTCATGTTGCCCCAATATGCTTCAAATAAATCCTAATTCCAAAGCCTTTAGTGACCATGACCAGACCAGACACCAGAAGGAAACTTGACATTTTTATTATTAAGCCTAAATGATATAGTCTGTCTAACTTTAGATGTGTAAAGATAATTCCTGATGCATTTATTTAAATGTGTGTAAATTACTCTGCAATCAGCATTCATTCTGGTCGGATATTACATATGTAGTTATGTCGTACGATTTACATCAGCAGATCTTTACGAATACGATGAACATGACACATACGTTAAAACCTATTTGTCTAAATAATATCAATATCAACATTATCAACCATTTTTTTTTACTTTAATAGCTCATTAAATGGAGAAACTAAATGCTGACGTGACATTCATGAGATGTTTAAACAATTCTCTTTTTAGTTTGACTTGACTGGACGATTTTTAAGAATGAAAGGTAGCATTTTTACTGAGAAAATATCCAACGAGGCATTTAATCAAACACAGCGAAAAACCATATCTTTAACCTCTCTCGTCTTTCTTAAATTTAGTATCTGCTATGCTTGTCATGTTGTCATTCATAAATCATAAAAATATATTGTGCTGATAATCCACAAATTTATGAGATTACAACAAACCAAGCGCAAGCTGACGATGCTGTTTCGCTCCTTTCTGAATCTGAACGGATTAGAATTAAAAGAGAAAAACAGAATTCTCTTCTTTTTTAAATACATCATTCATCATAGTGTGCTACCAATTATACACCAGGCCAAGTCACATCATTCAGCTAATCAACCAAAATATCACGTAGAAATTACTTCATCAAAGCACTTTCATCAGCCATGCAGCCTTTCAAAGAAAGGAATCTCCAAACTAAACTGAACAAAGATGATCAAAGTGATCATGATCACGTTTGTTCTGCCCTCTGCCCTGCCTAAACACATAGCACTCATAAGCGATGAAATATTATAAAGAATGAATGGTCAATCATGCAACTTAATTATGAGAACAATTCTTGTAGGTGAAAATACATAGTATGTAGTATGCTTGTGACATAAATATTATGAGAACTGAATCAATAAGATTGGTAAATAAAAGTTATAAAAAAAGTTACACCACAATTGTCTTATTTAAAGACGCGTTAACGCTTTTTTTATACTTACCAAACCACCAGACTGTGTCCATCCGAGTCCTTAAGAATCGTTAGGAGGGGGAGGGGGAGGTTGGCACATTTTCTTGGGCAAGTGGAGAATTACTGTAGATGTATCGGACATAGATTCTGATTTGATATCATTTAGTCGAAATTCTACCATTTCTTCCTCACTACTACTTTCCTGTTCCTCCTGTTTGATGTCAGCTACCACAATCTCCTCCTCCTCCTGCTCACTCTCCTGATTCTCATTCGCAACAAATTCATCAAATCTGTTTCGAATAATTAGTCTGGCAATGAAAGGTGCAAGTACTTTCTTCTTTAAAATATGGTACACCTTTGCTTTTTCAAAAACTTCTTTCACTATCTTTTTCTTCTCTGCCGCTTTCTTTTTACTCACTTTAGCTACCGGCTTCTTTTTATACACTTTTTTTCCTCCCATCATGACAATTTTACAATTAAATCAAAAAAACTAATAAAAATATCAACTGAAAATTACGAAATTTTCAAATCTCAAATTAAAAGACGTGAATGCACTATCCTTTTGAGTGAGGATTTTTTACTACTTTTCTGGCGGAACGGTTGTTCTTTTTTTTGAGAATTAGAATATATACCCATTGAACAAGAGCATGTGCTTCTGCCTTAGAACACAGAGATGCCTCTGGTAAATGGTTTTTTCAAACGCCGTTTAGTTCCCTCAAACCGCCTCCAATTTCAATGGCTCTACAGTAATGCATACATATTACTTGAATACCTCTCTGGTTGCAAGTTTCAACAAAGCAAGCATGCTTATCCCTTCCACAAAAAAAAACCAAAAACGCACCAAGAACTGAGCAATGCAATGTTCAATGTTAAAGGGTTATACGATACCACACTTATCTTGCATTGCATGTTCTTCTCGTCCTACTGCCACTCATTCATAAACACAAGACGATGATGCCTTACAAAAAAGCAAGAGATCAGTTTGCTTTGTGTTCTGGTGACATGGACATGGACAATGGACATACTCTATAATATGTAGTGTGAGAAGAGTTGCACATTAGTTTTGTGCACGTAACATTATGATGCGTTTTTTTAGCAGTGTTTTATAAGCTGGTCGGCCGACGAGTTGTTCATGTAATGTAAAAACCTAGTCAGTTAAACAATGTGTATAATTCTTTTCCCTTCTTCTGGGTAAAAATATATGTACAATGTTTTGTTATGGTTTTGTGTGTTGCATTGGAATTGCAAAGGAGGAGATGTTGAGTAAAAATATATATAAAAAATAGTGTTGTTGAATTAAACAAGTTTGCTGTTTTAACATGAGCAAGACAAAGTTGAAAAAAGGAAAATGAAGTACATTATTTTGATTTTGGGTAAGACGAAATGCGGAATAAGCATGTATGATCATCATCATGATCATCGTAATAATCAAGAAAATAATTGTTGGAATCTTTTGATATTCTTGTTCATTATATTATTCAACAAACACGTCGTCGTCGTCTTGCTAGTAGTTCTGCTGCTGACAAGTCTTTCCAGTAGCACTACTCAGGTTTTGTAAGTATAATTGATTTAAAGGGATTTTAAAATGAATGAAGAGTTTAAGAATAAAACAGATGATCTTCACCAGTTGATTTTTGATGGTCACTTATAAAAGTATAGACTGTTGTGTTTAAATGTTAAGTTATTGTTGTTGTTCTAGTTGTGGTCGTTCACCAGTTAAAAATCTATTTGTAGAAATATATATATAAGTAGAGTTAGTTGTATAGAAAATAGATTTATTTTATAGATTATTTGTAGTTTTGTTACTTTGATTGGATTGTGAACATTTTTCATAATGGTATGAAATTTTATTTATTTTAATATTTTTTCAATGTTATTTTGATGTATTTATGTTTTGTAGATTTAAAGAAAAGCTATTTATCGTTTTTTGTTTGTTTGTGTATTTTTTTCTCAGGAGTTTATGATGATTCGTTCGGTAAAGACTGCAGCTGCTGGAAATTCTGGAGGTGATCTTTCAAAACAAAATTTAGGATTAAGTAGCAGTCTCCATCACAACAATCTCAATAACAGTCTTTATCAAGGGACGGCCACCTCTTTATCGTCGGGGTCACTTGGAGTGCAAGCGTCATCCTCCCCCGGAACCGCTTCTTATAATCTGCAGCAACATCATCATCATCAAGGATATATTCAACCACAAACACAGTCTACCTCATTTGCTCATCATTACCATCATCATAACTCGGCGCCGTCGTCCTATGGAAACTTTAGTTTGTCCAATTCTTCTATGCAATCAGTTGTGTCTCTCCCAAATTACACTACAAGTCTTGTTAGTAACTCTAATTATAACAATAATAAACTAGCATTCTCCTCAGGAATCGGAGTAGCGCCAAGTATATCAAGTGTTGTTGATACTAATAGTGGAAGTAATGTAGGAGGTCTGAATACTGTGAAAAAGAAACCCACACAGAAACTTAACGTCTGTTTTAAAAGCCAAGAAACAATAGACAGGATAAAATATTCCGCTTCTGGTGGCAATTCGTTTGGCAATGTCTATGGTAACAGTGGCCATAATCAGATGAGACGAGGTCAGTTCACTCTGAACTCTCTAACGTATCATCAATCACCGCATCTTCAGTCACCGCATCTTCAATCACCGCATCAG
Organism: Entomobrya nivalis; assembly: GCA_034695485.1. Classification (NCBI taxonomy): domain Eukaryota; kingdom Metazoa; phylum Arthropoda; class Collembola; order Entomobryomorpha; family Entomobryidae; genus Entomobrya; species Entomobrya nivalis. Next base: position 10,753 of record JAQFZH010002665.1, on the reverse strand, counting down.
TCTTTCCAACTCCAACAATCCAAACAAGCCAGTGGCATGGTGAAAATCAAGAGAATGCAAAGAGTCTTTTGGGAGCGCTCTCTAAAGAAGGATACCACAGAGGAGTCAAAAGTCTCGGGATCATCGGGAATTTCATCCGGAGTACCCAATTCTCTTCGAACATCTCGCAAAAGAAAACGAAGAGACTTGAAACCTGCCATTTCTTTGTTGCAACCAAATCACAAGAAAAATAGATTTCAACATGGATCTTCTTCGGCCGCTTTTCGTTCAACCCCTCCTACGCCTAATTTGCTCAAGTCATTTTCCAAGACAAATACTTCTGCATCAGCTTCGTCTTCTTCCTCTGATGTGGAGGCGTTATTTCGGCAAAGGTCACAGATAGGTGATCAAAGTACTAAATACTCTGGTTTGGTTCATTCAGTAAAAACTGGAGATATTCCTCCCGTGGAGAACATATTTTTAAAGAAATATGATCCCATCAAATTATTAGTAAGGCTTCGTCGTAAAGTTCCCAGGCCTGCGGCAGCTATAGTTAAAAGTGTCATAACTCCTCCTAAAAGAAAGATCATTTTATGTAATGATTTTCCAATGAATCAAGTCGTGACAAAGCAGGCATTTAGTAATAACAAAGATTCAAACACAATTTCGAATGTCAGGAGAACAAAGAAAAGTAAAAGAAGGAAATTAGCGTCATCTTTACATAGACAACGCCATAATTATACTTTGTCGTCTTATGGTGGAAGCAATCAAGTATCTCAACCCAGACAAAAATACAAAGGAATACGCTTGCCCAAATATCAATCCCCCAAAAGGAAAGTTCAGGTCAAGTTTCGCTCATCAAATGATCCAGGTTTGACGGAGGGTAGGATACGTGTTTTGGCAGCTGTGTTTTTGAAACGAGCACTTTTCCGACAGAGGCGTAGAGAGCCTCTTACAAATGCGTGGTTCAGGAATCGTTTAAGACTACGCAAAGCTCGGAGAAGACGACAGCGAGAAGAAATGGATTTGTTGAAAAATTATCAGGCCCAATTTAAAACAAATAAAGTTTCCAAATACCAGCAGAGACCGTCTGCCCGGTTTCATGTAACAAACTTTAATTTGCCTTCACCAATGCCAATTCAGTAAGCATATAGCTACTTTTATTGAACAAATCTTTTAGTTGTGGTTTAAAATATTTGATTATTTTTTAATGAACTTGGTTTGATTATTTTTAACTCTAGGACTCGTCCACTACCACTGGTCGCTAACCCCTTTCTCGTGCACACGGTGGAATTGCTTCGTCACAAGCGTGAGCTACAAGATCGCTTGGAAGCGATTGACTCGGATGGTACCGTGCAAAAGGTTGGTCCACTTCCTGACAAAAAAGATGTCGACCTGACAAAATTGCCTTTAATCAGCGAAAATGTGTTGCTCAAAAGACGACAAGTTAAGCATGTGATATCTCAAAAGCTACTAATGTGCCTAGCAGCGGTGGGATTTACTCGTAAGCCAAAATATTTTATCTGTTGTTGTGTGGCTTTAGTAACAGTTTTTTAATTATTATTAATTGGTGTATTTAATATGTTTACAGATATTAAATTGCGTCCATTAGAGACGATGGCTGATGCAACGTCTAATTTTCTGGCCAAAATGGCCCAAAGACTGAAAGAAGTGTCGGAAATGGAAATGCATGGAACTGAACACGGATTTCCGGTAAGTTGCTTTGGAAATGCTCGGTTTTTTAATTAAATGCATTGTTAGTTAAGAATATATAGACTAAATGCGTTTTCATTTTGCCTCCAGGATGCTATGGAACGCGTACTAAATGAACAGGGGTTTGGAGGCGTGCGCGGCCTGGAAGAATTTTATCGAACAAAAGTAAACGACTATGGTCATCGGATGGAGGAACAATGTCTTCAGATGCGTCGTCAATACGCGTTCAAAGTAAGGTCCAAAGTAGGGATGATGTCTTCTAATGTCAATAATCCGAACATGTCTGCCCCATCGCCATCATCATCTTCTTCGTTGAACTTGTCATCAGTGACTTCCGCCATTAGCGCAACATCATCCTCCATCCCCAATAGTAGTGCCATTACACACTCCTCCATTATGATGATGGGTGGTGGTGTTGGTGGTACTAGTGTTGCTAATGGTGCTGTCGTCACAAATAAATCCACAATAATGGCCGTAAAAACATCCTCCTCAACATCATCTTCACAACCTTTGTCACCTGGAAACAGGTTTGTGTCGTGTCATGTCAATGTTGCTTAAAAATTGCCTCTTTATATCTTTCTTTGCTTCTTTTACATCAAGTCTATTATTATTTTTACTACCTTAACAACTATTTTGTTTCTTTGGATATTATTTTAAGAATGTGAAAAGACTGTCGTTAATTTTGACTACTTGACTGTACGTAATTGTTATTCTTTCACCTATTTAATGTGATTAACCCAAACTAACTACTTGTAACATTGTTCCACTCTGTGTTTATTGGCACTCATTTTTTGACTAATTAAAATTGTGACTTATTTATGTACTAAATATGGATACTAATGTTAATAGTATATGTGTTATGCGTGCGTGTTCACTCTGATTAGTTGCTCAATAGAAAAACGTGTTCAAACTATGTGTAGGTGTGAGATATTTAGTTTTATTTCGTTTGGTTACAAGACGCACAACCGTTATATCGACTTACGACGGTTATCATAGTAATTGGAAAGGATTTTTAAAATATTTAGTCTAGAAGATTGATTTGAAGATTACATGTGAAAGCAGATATTCCAGATTAATGATACAATTATGTGTGTGCGCTTTACATGGTGTGTATAAAATTCAATCTCAACGAATATATTTGTCGATGCGTGTTTCAATGTGTGCCACTTCATTTTTGTGGAATTCACTATGTGATTTCGGAACAATGAATACCATACCATATCACCTATGCCATATATACATAGATATAATTGTGAAAATTAGTAGACACATAGAACAAACAAAACGTAATGATTTACTTTATTGGTTGGACCAATTCTTAGCTACGGATAAGCCTGATCGGAAAATTAACCTTTATTTTTACCAATTTGGCCATTTTTTTTATTTAATGGGTTTTAAAAGAACGGTCATAATTTTTAGTGATCTCGTAAGGTGTTAAACTGTTTAATTGATTTTATAGTTTGATTAGGTATTTCAAGACCACACATCATACATGGTCACGTGAGTCTGGCTTATCTGAAGCTTCTGCAAAGTTTTCAATATCTTTGCTTTTTTGCCAACTTTTCACTTACAAAGACACGAATTATAATTTAAGCTAATATAAAATATAAGTGACTGATTTTCAAATGATCAGGCCTAGACTTTTAAGTAGACTTATTAATATATTTGGGAGTTAAGGAATTAAGTTACAAGAGAAAAGTATGTCTTCTCTCATTTGTCTTGTAAGCACTATTGAAGATATACGGTAATGAAGAAAAGCGGACAAATCGATTTATGCAAAAGTTTCATATCGTTTTTGTTTTATAATTTTGTTCTGAAAAATTCTTACGTTAACGAATGAAAGTTAGTATAACTAATGAGCTACCTCCAAAATCTTTCCATTCGTTGAGCGCGTGTTGGGTGATATGGTATGAATGGAATAAAAATGTTCGCTGTCTATGTTGTTGTGACCAGTAATCCTCCTCTCAACTTTCCTTTTTTCATTTCCCTTCCTCTCTTTCCAAAACTAAACCTATTTTATTGCCTTTGCATCTTTAATTATTCCATGTTGGAACTGTTACGTTTATTCCTTGCTCATGTGAATCTATGTCTAAGTTTATGTGACAAAACGTACAACAATAGATTAGAATTTACTTTCCATAAATACGCTGCGCTCCTCTTTCTCCCTGCCTCTGTCCTTTTCCTAATTTTATGATTGTGATGAAAAAAACCAGTACATGTTTCCATTAACAAATCGATTCTGTTTTGTTATGTATATTTTGTGTGTGCTGCGAATGTGATCTATGTTCACCTGTAACCCCTTCACCTCACCTGCCCTCTGAACGCCTTACATTCAACCAACCCTATTTAATCCGAATCATTAATTCCAAACTACCATCACAGCCAACCTCCTGCAACTCATCCTGTTTTCATCCAGTCACCGTGGCCCTATAAAACACTAACCATGATACAAAACGATGTGCCATCAGTGCTCTCGGAAGCTAATGCTAAACTGTGGCACATCGTCGTTCCCGCATCCACAACAACAACGGCAACTAACAAACCTCCCGGCATGAAGAAGAGACGATGATGCGATGACGGATTAGTTATACACTGGCTCAAGTGCAAAAGAAACTTGTGAAGTACCCGTACTAATTTTGATGTTTTTATTATTTATTAATTTTCTCAGGATATTTTCCGTTGGACTAAGTTAGGATATTTTCTAAATAAAGTTAAGACAGTTGTTAGAACATAGATTGAGATTTTTCAATAGATTGAGTTTTTTGGATATCAAAAAAGCTTAGAGTGGTTTGACTTTGTTATGATAAATAATAGTTGAGATATTTACTTGCACATTTTTCAGAGTGGGGATTTATTACTAATTCAACTTGTTCTTATAAAAATAATTGTTTCTCTGCTAAATATAGTAACTGATTAATACTTGATTAATTAAAGGATGAGTAGTAATATGACTAATATTTTGTATATTATTCTTATCACAGTGTCCTAGCGGAGATGTTGTCGAGTCAAGTGGAGATGTCAGTAAGGACACCCGAGGGGTGCCAGTCTCCGTCTCTGGGACAAGCAACCGGGACGATGGAAAGGCAACTGGAGGAGCTCATGGGAGCGCCACCACCGAACGTAGAAATTCGACCAAACTCATTCCCTCACCCCCACCACCAAAGAGCAGTGGGACAACAAATGCCTCTACACCACCTACTTGCATCATTATCACAACAGTCCCCCCAGTCACGTGCTCAACAACAGCAGCAGCAACACGCACTCCCACCCCGCTCCCCACAACAACAAGCATTAAACCAAGTAGTGATCCATTCCATGCACGCGTCTCCTCCTCCCCTCACACCCCCAACTCCCCCACATCATCACCATTCCCATTTAAACTCAAAATCTCACCAGCAACAACACCCACAATCCCTGCACTCTCAGTCATGCACACCAGGTCAGCCTCAAAGCAGTCAGCAGCAGTCACATCTCACCCAACTTCTTCAACGACCCATCGTAAATCAACCAAGTCCCACCACCATGGCCATACCCACCACTCCTCCTCCTCCAAACACCACAAGTCACCATCATCCTCATCAACTCATTCTGCATCATCATCATCCGCAACAGTCCCCTCAACAACAAATATCAAACCAGTACCAGCATCATACTCATCATCACCAGGCTCATCTGAATTCCCCAAACCATCTAAACCTAAGAAACACAAACATAAACACCACCACCATCACAGCAGCAACCAGCAGTCCTCTTCTTCTACATCATCATCCTCAACCGTCACCTCAAAGTCATCAACAAAGTCATCAAGCAAGTCATCTTCATCCACAAGTGGTGGCTCAACAAGTAACAGGATCCGTTCAGAACTCACGAAACGTTCCTCTCAAACAGAACACATTAAAAACCCCCATCGATCATTTAATGCTCTCGGGAGAAACAACCTATACTACAAACAATCTGACCCCGTTGGCAAAGACCGTATCAAGCAACGGCAATCTAGCGCCAAACAGTAACGCCATGATGCAAGCTGCTGGAGCCGGTGGAAAGTTTATTACCATTATTCGCTCTGGAGCTTCTTCGAATCAACAGCAACAAATAAATACTTTTAATAGCAATCATCATCAAAACCAACAGGAAATAACCACACTAGACGATGGAGGCATTATCAGTATCGATTTAAGTGGGTTGGGTGATGTGGACGGTGGTGTTTCTACCTTACCCTCCATTATACCTGCAGCAAACTCCTCCAAAGCGAAACTCAAGGAAGCCATTAGTCAACGTAATTTACTAAGGCTGAATTTCGAGCAAGTGCCCAGCGGCGCTGGAGACTCTACCGTATTGCTTTCCTCTTCATCTGCTTCTAATCAGTCGACGGCGGCCTCTGTCTCTGCCAACTCTTCAAATAGTGTACAGTTTATTGGGAAAGTTAGCGGTTCTGGAACCGGTGGCAGTGGACAACAACAAACAAGAATGTCCTGGAATACGACCAATTACTCGTGATTAATAAGGATAATAATAACAGCTACAGTAGAAATATTTAAAACAGTAATAATTTTAATTATAGCCATGCTGTAGCATGTAGACATCAAACACATTCGACTGCATCTTTCACACATTATCTTCTTTCCCTGTGCGATATGATTACCTTGTAAATTGGACGGTGACATCTTGTCAGCAGAAATATCCCATTCGTGCTGAAATGTACTATGCATTTTAATTTATCAATACTTAAATATAAATAATGTTGATCAAATTATAACCTGCCAATTTTATAATAAATAAATAAATATAACTATATGCTGATTTGAAACTTCAATTAAATTTTTATGTAACCGTATTTTTTTCACATAATATTCAAGGCATCATCTGCCATAACTTCCATGTAATGTTATTGAAACGTTCATTTTTTACATAATGCATACCTGCATACATACGTAATAAGTTCATAATGTGCGCAATATGAACAGGTCATGGGTTAACTTTAAAATATGCGCTGTTGATGTCCACCTGCTTTCAAACTCCTATCGTAATGTAACACTACACGGCGCATACGTCACAATCGTTCTCAGAATCCAAAAACAATGCCATGAAATGGCTTGGTCCAGGTGCATGGTCTACTTTTCGTCGTTTTCCATACCAGCCATGGAACATTTCTTAGCTTACCTTACCATCATTCTCCGTTTGTTAACTTTCTTGCCACTACTCATCTTTTCGTTCTCTTAAAATTAAATATCCAGACTATACATGCAAGCGATTTTTTAAAAATACTAATTTTTTCAAAAATATTCAGTAAACTAGTGGAAACTCTCTTTCACAATGCCTGTATCATCATGGAAATTCATCATTTTAATCATTCTATTTACAACGCAAAGTTGTAAATCGTCCCCAGCTATAGACCGGCACAAGAATGTTCCAGTGGCAGTTGAACAAGCATTTATTTCAGAAACTTCAGAACATGGCAATGTTACCTTTAAGGTTGTGAAAGGTCCAAAATACGTTACGGTGACTGATTATAAAGAAGTAAAGGAAACCATAGACAAAACTGAAGAAGAAGTTGAGGCTGACCCTACCTATTATGGTGTTGTATTTTTCCTGACCGCCATCCTGGCTGCTACCTGCTTATTTGGCATTGCCTGTATCTACGAATACAAAAGGTAAAATTCATTAAGCCTAACTATAATCTACACATTACAGGATGAAAGCTAGCTTTTTATTGCGTTTTCATTAATCAACAAATTATTTTTCCCTGTGAATTTTTATAGAGTTTTGCTTGGCCATCTGAAAAGGAGCCGTACTCGCCTGAGGAATGCAGTTTTGAATTGTTCCTGGTCTCCTCATCACAAATCCTGTGATGATGATGACTATTGCTCGTATTACCGTTCCACGGATAGTCTTATCGGCACAAACAAGCATTTCATTCATTTCGTCAAATCTCTTACTGAATCAGAAGAAAATATGTCTTTTCCCAATGATTGTGCCGTATGCAACCAATATAAGAGGGCATGTACGACCTGCTCTAGCGTGGATCTTCAAAATGAATCTTCAACAGCAGATTTGGTTGAGAAGCCCTCCCATCCAACAGTTTCCTACAATAAGGAAACTGAAAATGTCAGTATCAACATGCCAAGACGTTCCACATATTTAAATCCATGTCATTCCCAAGTATCTGGATGCGAGTGTAACGGAAGTCCACAGTCGATGGTTTATGGCTACGTTAAAACGGATTACGGACTACCAGCAACCATTAGCGCGGAACAGGTTACAAGCGGTGATCGGAATAATCGGAAAACAAGCTGTGTTGGAAATCTCCGTAGGATTTTAGTCAAGGGCAAAAAACGAAATGGGACGAATCCAAATCCGCGACATGTTACCTTCCCTCCACTACCTGCCCTGGAGATTGTGCATGAGTTTTGAGATGGAGAGTAAAAGAGGATGATGAGAAAGTAAGTTAATTGGTTTATAATAGCATGTATTCATTCAAAATATTTATTTCTCCACAAGAAAATAAGCAATTACGCATGTAACAGTTTATATAAGTCTACCTAAATTACCTACTTAATTTCACACCAGTGTTTTGTATGCATGTGCATGCTCAAATTTTTTGTGAATTTTATTCATTTGGCAAATAAAAGCTGAAAGCAAACTTTGGTAAACCATTTTTTACAAAATTAAAAGTATTCATAAATGTAAAGTTAATTATACGTAACTAAACACAACCTTTGATTTATGACTATTGTAATAGTGCAATATTTTCAAAAATCTCAAAAGGAATAAATGATCAATAAATTTTTAACTATGTAATAATATCCAATAAAATTGATTCCATACTTTTTAATTACAATTAATTTTGGTTTAATGCGTAGACCCATACAATATGCATTTAAATTCTGCAACTTGTGCACACACATAAAAATAATGAATAATCAGAAGATTTATTTCTTACCTGAAATTTTACGTTTATAAATTTAAGTAAGTACGAAGTTGGAGAGCGGAAAATACTTTAATCCTCCTAGCATTTACTTAAATAGTATACCTGCTTACGAGTACCATATCCTAAAAAATTCACACAAAAAAATCAGTTGCTTTCTTTTGGCAGCGCACTGTCACTCTTGCCTCTAGCATAAACCCTAAAGCCCGCAGCAGCCTTGTTCCCCAAAACGCGATCCAAAAGTGACTGTTTCGTTTTCCTTCTTGCTGACTGTACATCCCGACAAACATCATGGAAAACTTCCGCCACCTGAGTCACTTGCTCAGAGGCAGCCACCTCTGCAAACGCACAGTCCAAATCTTTCGCCAGAATCTCCCCTTCTTCAGTGCTTATCTGTCGAAGATGAACCATATCCCCTTTATTAGCAACGAGGACCATGGGAAGAGGAGCAGGAGACCCGTTTGTGCTACTCCCGTCATTGTTACATCGAGGGCTAGTGGATCCATTGTTATTTGAACTGTTGTTGTAAGAGCCTCCACCGCACGGTGACATTGGAAGAACGGAAAGAGAAGAGGAGCTGGAACACGTCTCTCCGTTTCTGTAATCAAATAGCTGTTGTTTGGCACGCTTGATGTAGTTAAAGCTTTGTCTGTCGGTTATGGAGTAGACAAGGAGGAAACCATCAGCCCATTGTAAAGTTTCCGGGGAAATGTGATCGTTCACTGACTGCAATAATGGCGTTTATATTAAAATGACTTATATGAAATAGCTGACATATTTTTGGGGTATTATGATTCCACTGCTTTTTGACATACCTTTGGACATGTGTCGAGGATTTCGAATATCACAGGTTCTCCGTCAACCATCATTTCATGTTTATAGCGAGTCTCTGTATAAAAATCCATAATTGATGTGATTGTGTTTACTAATTAATTGGGAAATGTACAGTTAAAAGAAATATTATTATATTCTTCTTTATGTTTACCTGACTGATGGTCATACTCGCCAATGTATCTCTTTGTAAGGAAACGGACTGTTAAAGCTGCAAAAGAACATCATTTAACATTTTAATTACCGCTTAGTCAACTAAATATTTAATTACGTGCTTGTGATTAATTTAGTTGCTTACCACTTTTCCCAACTCCTGGAGCCCCAATCACTGCCACCTTCACTTCTCCCAACGACGACTTTTTTCTCCGGATACCCCGTATCCCACCTGAAGCCATTTTGTTTGACATTTTGACAATTCTAAAATATTCTCTCTTTTTTGCAACTTGCAAAACCGAAATGCTTCTCTGAGCACAAAAAAAATATTACAAAAAATGCAGACTCTTCGTCAAATTGGTTTGACCTACATTCTTTCCTCTCAAATGAACCGCATGCTTTTGTGTAGGAGTCGTCTCTCTGGAATATACATAAACAATATTTTTTTTCAAAGAAATGAATTACTTCACATATAATATAACATATAAAAACCTATTTTGCCACACTTTATGATATATATTAATAGGCAGTCTTTTTACTTTTGGATGGAGAGATGATGTCGTTGGTGGAATGCACAAAATATTTCTTCGTTTTTTTTCAGAAAAATGCACCTGAGTCAACAACTGACAAAGTTAATGCATAGCATTCATGGAATATAACCTTTTTTTTGAAAATACACCATACGCCTTATCTCACTCAAGTCAGCCACCTCTAATTTTATACATGGTTAAGATTTCAACACGGCAGAGAAGTTTTAAAACAGAAATATTTACAAGCTTTTAAATATTTAAAACTGCGTTGGTGTTGATTAACTAGATTATCATGTTGTTGTTATTTCCATATTGCTGTATACTTGCTCGTTATTGGAAACAGGTGTTCAACGGCACCATTCAGCAAATGATCCCACTCATTCGTTCGTTACACCGAAGATTCGTAGTAAAGTAAAAAAAAGTATTATCATCCGATTATCAGATCCATATCCCACCCTACGTTTGGAAATGTTATCTGTGTTTTTGCGTGTGTGTGCCTTGGCGAACTTGGTTTGCGACCAATTCACTCCATGCTTTTATTTTTAAAGAAATATTTATTTAATGTATACTTATTTTTGGCGTCGGTTGTCTTGTCATTCCCATTTTTATTTTTGAAACCGAC
>JAQFZH010002664.1:0-15827 GCA_034695485.1 Entomobrya nivalis | reverse complement strand
TCCTTTACACCAAGATCATTTAGAGCAAGGTCATTTACATCAATGGGCACTAAGTCATTTGACCAAGTTTCATGCAATTGGTCCTAAAAAATATTGGTCAATTCACGGGACACGGAATAACCATGTGGTTATTCAGAACTTGTTTCGTTGTGAACTTCTTGAGACAAACCAAACAGCAATGTCGCTTATAATCAGAATGAGTTCTTTCATGCTTCTTGAGATCTTGCTTCCTTGCAACTAATTTGTTGCAAAAATTGCAACGATGGGACTTCTCTCCCGTATGAATATGAAGGTGTCTCTCAAGGCTTTGCGCTGATCCTAGAAACCGGTCACATAAGGTACATTTGTAAGGTGTTTCCGCCTTATGTGTGTTCAAGTGCATTTTCAGGCTGTCTTTCAGTGCGAATGATTTTTCGCAATGATTACACTTGAATTTTTTTACGCCACTGTGTCGCAACAGGTGCGACTGGAGATTACCTTTTTGAGAGAATAACTTCTTGCAAAGGTTGCAGGAGAAAGGCTTTTCACCAGTATGTGTTTTGAGATGATCCTTCAAAACTGGCTTCTTTGCGAAAAAATTATCACAAAAATGACAGAAGAAAGGTTTCTCATTTATATGTTGACGATAATGAGTGGAAAGAAAGTGGTTACTAATAAACGCCCTATTGCAAAATATACACTCGTACTTTTTAAGATGGATATTGGAATGAGCTCTTAGGCTTATTTTGGAACTAAATACTTTTTCACAATACGTGCACTTTGATTTCTCCGGCGCCATGCTTACAGACTTCGAGTTCGAGTACCAGACAGCTGATCATTAATTGTTGATGGGGAATTGGTGAATTAGTATAGCAGTAGTCGCTAACAAATATCCCAATCAAGATTTATCTAATGTAACTTCAATCTTAGAAGTTTTATCATTTCTTGCCTGGCTCAAGACGGTGTTTCCAAAATTGCTTAAATTTTCAGCTGCACCGAAAACAAAATAGAAGAGAATCATTAAAAAAGTTTGACAGTAATCCTCCAAAACGTAGTAACTTTAACACATACGTTTGTTTGTACGTGTTGTTTGTTTGTGGTATGGTTTATCTCTATTTGCGTAGTAGAATTCGGATGGTTTGCCAATTGAACCATTAAATCAAATATTTGAGCATTAGTATCAAGTAATAGGAGATAAATATGCAAAACTTGTAGCACTAATCTTGTAAAAAGTGGGTATTTTTCTGGTGTATAATTTCAGAGAAAAATAATGCTACTACGTTACGAAAAAAAATTCTAAAGAAAGAACACTTGAACGAAGTTTCAGACTTGTGCGAATCTTTACAATTTTACAAACATAAGGCAACATTTAACGAATTCATACGTTTTATTTTAAGTAACCAAATAAAGAGAAAGCCTTGTCACAAAAATACAGATTATTGATTTCTCGTGTAAGTATAATTCCAGCTTGTTTTCAGAGCAAATCACCGCTACTTAGTTATACTGCTGAATTAGGAAAATTATATAGTATAATTTTTAAAATATCAAATATTTCGTCGACGGATAATAATTTATCCTAAATCACCAAAACACACAAAAGTGTTGATGACCAAAGAGAAAAGCATCTGGTCAGCATCTTTCAATGCTTTTGCACTTCAATAGTATAAGCACGTATAGCATACAGTTGAGCACAGGTATAACACACATACATGCATGTTAGTGAGTTCAACAAGTAACAACAGCAAGAATAATAAAAATATCGAGCTTTTGCAGTACTTAATATTTCACTGGAATGATAGATATGTACATACGTAGGTTGAATGGAAAATATGATCACGCATGCATGTTTCATATACCATTTTCACGAAATCCCAATTTCAAGTACAATTTGTTATAACTACAAGTTAATACATTGAACTGTAATTATTTAAGATAAAAGCAGCTCAATAATACAACGTAATTACTAACCACGTATTAATGCTTAAAAATATTTTAACAATTCCAAAAGTTATTTTTAAAAACAAAAATTAGGTGTAAAATGTTTTCAATGAGAAACTAGAAGCCACCTTAAAAATTTCAACGCATTAGCAAAAATTCTTGTAACCAATATTAGAAATTTGCCTTGTTTACTCATTTGTAAAAATAAGAATTTTCATTTCATTGTCATCATTTAAACCTCTGTACAAAATGCCATTTGGGGAAAGAATTCATCAATTTTGTATTTTTGTGAAATGCTATCTCTCGTAACATAGAAAAATATTTTACAAAATTTTGTCAACTTCACTTATTTGTCAGATTATCTACAGCAAATAGGTTCAAAAAATAAATGCCAAAGTAAAATCCTATTAGGATTAAATTTTACATGTAATACACTGAATATTACCATTAAATTTAAAAATTATGACATTTATTGTCATTTTTGAAGAAACCTTTAATAACTTTATCCTTTGTAAAGAACTTTCTTTACGTAATATGCAATCTTTGATTGATCACATTTCTTATTCTGTATTATTTAACTCAATTTCGAAGTTTGCATTTTTGGCGACTCACATATTTTCTAGTGGCAATACAATAGGGCGGAAATTTCAATCGCAAAAGCTCGTTACTTAATTTGAAGCATTTTTTGACATGTACGGGTTTTGTCCTGTATGTGTTCTCATATTATCTGTTATACGTGTCTTATTCGAGTAGAATGTTTTCTGCATATGTTTCGTTTCTTGCATTTAAGATAAACTGTTTTCAGATAGATTTGTATGCATGCCCAACGAAGGAATGCTTTTCCACCAACACTTCCATGCGCTAAAACTACAAAAATTGTATTTACCATCAAACAAAAATAACTACATACTTGGGAAACTGAAACTATAAAGTTTCATTGGATTTTAGGAAAAGCCACAAAAGAATATACGTTTATTGTCATTCGATTTTAAACAATGAGTTTGTACCTTCAAACACGATATTTGCTGGACCTAATAAATAATAAATAAGGATATGAGTAGCCGTTCACGTACTTTTTGTTTGGCCGATTGGAGAAAACTTTAGTTTTAATAATTAAGTATACAAAGCAGACTAAATTCGAAGTAAATTAACAGCAGTGCTATATTTATTAACAAAAGAGAAGACACTTTCCCCTTTGTGATTTTTTTGCATGCTTAGATTTCGAAATTTCATTAATATTGTCACGATGACTGCCTTTAATTTTTTCCTGAAAATTATTACTTGTATTTTAGTAACAATAATAATAGATCAGTATGGCATGAAGGAACAAGCGCCTCCGAATTTCCAAAATCATACAAGTTAGCGCAACAGCTAAGCCTCCCAACAAATACACAAATATTGCAAGATTGTTACCCGGCATGCTTGGTTTCATGGGAAACACAGATTCTGCCCCCACAAGTAGGTCCGACCTAGTCACGAAATTCGGCCATTCAATTAAACCGGTTTGGGAAATCCAGGAAAATCACTGAAGTAATGCTAATGATACATACGACTTGGCACAGCAAAAAACCAATATATATGTTGTGTAAGCAGTACTGCTAACATCAGAATGTTTTCGATCCTTTTTGAGTGATCTATGTGCTAAGTAGTTCGGCAGTAACCAGGCCGTTCTACAGGGAGGCAGTTTAAATCGCTTTTAATCAATTCGTCTTCTTTACTATAAAAGCGTTCTATCAAAGCTATTTTCGTTTTTAGACTTGTTTCTATTAAAAATACCAGCTCTTTCAAAATCATGCAGATAACCTATAGGTTCAATTATTGCTAGAATTGCATTGGGATGTATTAGCGAATGAGTGATTACTTTTGGTACATCTGACATTATGTCACCTTTTGAAGAAATTGAAAAACTTAGTTCCCCTAAGTTTCGTATCAAAATTAATTTACAAGATACAAAAACATGTTTTTTAACTACTTTTGGGTAATACAGGCAGTTGTCCAAGGGGACACTGTAAAACGTAAACTGCCCGATTCGAGTATAAACCGTAATATTGTCTTTTATAAGTTCATTATTTTTTTCATACTGAATATGACCCCGAGGTAAAACACTTTTATACACGTTCTCACTTTTGATACTTTTGTTTTCAAACAATGCTTTATACTTGTGTTTTAGCATGAAATGGTTCCTTATGTTATAAGTTGTCATGTTGATGCATGAACGAGTATAAGGTAAACTTGTATAGTCTGATGAGCACATAGACATGAACGCAAGAGCTAAGCCGCTAATCTAACTCAACAAACTATGAAAGACCAATGTATATAAATGAACGAACGAAGTTTGAATATAGTCGATGCATATACTAACGAAGACAAGACAATACCTACATATAAAACCGCCTGTGTGCAGATATAGACATATGGAAAACGAAAGCGGCTAATGCGCATTTATTTTGTATGCATGTAACAACAGTAGGCAATGCATTTGGTCACGTAGCCCCTAAACAATATTTTTCAGAAACGATTTACAGAAGTGGTGATACAGACACCAAAACAATTGAAGTTGACTTCTTATAAATTCTTGGCGAAATATTTTTATGTAGTTTTGCTTATGCTCTGGAATTTTATGCCATAACAGATTAATTTGTTTGTTTGCACTAGTTTTAAACACTTTTCTAATGATGTGACAAATTGATTACAAAATCTGAGTCATTTATTAAATATCGGACTATAAAATTGAACTCAAACTGCCACCCTGGAGTAATTTGAAATCAAGTCAGTAGTTAAAATAAATTTTTAGGTGATAAATACTTTTTACCCAAAAACTGTGCTCTACCTTCCAACTCCCACTACGCTGTATCGATTGAATTTGATTTTAATTTTGAAAATACCAAAATGTTCCCAAAAAACTTTAAGTGTCCAACTTGTTACAAAGAATTCAAGTCAATCAAATGTTTACAGGTGCATGTCAAAATTCATCTGCAAATTTTCAAATGTATATTCTGCAACAAAACATTTAGTTCCAACCGGGACCTTTTAGACCATTATAACAAACATGTTAACGAGAAACCGCATTTTTGGGACTCGTGCGACCAAACATTTTCAAGAATCAGCACTTTGAGGAGCCACATTAGGTATCACACAGGCGAGAAACCGTTTTCGTGTAAAGTTTGCAAAAAAACATTCTCTCAAAGTAGTAATCTCAAGGAACATGAATTGATACATAGTGGAATTAAAGGATTTAAATGTAATCAGTGCCAAAAAACATTTCGGGGGAATAGCAAATTGAAGAACCACTTGAACACGCATAAAACCGAAACGCCTTTCAAATGCAGTTTATGTAGTCGATTTCTTGCTTCAGCAGAAGCTCTCAAATACCACATTAAAAGGCATACTGGATAGATGCCTTACAAATGCAACACTTGCTCAAAGGCATTTGTGACAAGTAGTGAACTACGGACACATGAAAATCGACACAACGGCGTCCAGCGTTATAGCTGTGGATTATGCCTGAAGAAATTTACTGATAAACGTTGTTTAAGCAGGCACATGGTGGTTCATAGTGAATTAAAACCCTACGAGTGTGATCTTTGCGAGAAGTCATTTAGTCTACGTGGAAGCTTGCAGATGCATATAAAAGCAGTTCATCGAGGGATAAAAGACTACAAATGTAACTTGTGTGAAAAACGATTTGCTTATAAAAGTCACCTACGAAACCATGTAAGATTACATACTGGGGAAAGGCCATTTCAATGCCAGAAGTGCCACACTGGTTTTGCAGCTTCAAGTGGCTTAGCCGGCCATATGAAGAGACATCATTTATAAGGTTGGAGAAGAAAGAATGACATAATGGAATAAGAAGTTGAAAGTTAATGTTTAAAAACATTTATTTGATATGTCTGAGTTTTCTATGACTTCTTTATATATTTTTTTGTTTTTCTTACTCGTTCTAAGTAGAGTTAAGTTGAATTATATTTTGTAGTCATTAAGGTAAAATTTGTCTCTAAAATTTACAATTTCATGTGGGTTACTTCATTGAACATTTGTGTCTTAAAATAATAGTGTTACTATGTATCAAGGTTTTCCTTTATACTTTGAAACGAGTTGAATTATGTTCGTTCGAAGTAATGAACTATTTAACTAGTACGTGAAATAATTGAATGTTGTTGTGAAGGATAACCAATTTTTACAAATTAATAAATTGTAATTTTTGCTGGCACAACGCTTACAGTAATTTTATTATTCATCTCCATTTTTAGTACTGGTTTCGCAAATTTTTCGTCATTGCAAAAAATATACTTCGAATAAATTTGCTTTGCTAGGACTGCTTTTCACAATCAAATATCGTGAAGCGGATGAAAACGCCAATTAGAAAAACACACTTCCTGTCATGTTCCTTTAAGCAGAGTGGAAATTTCTTTGTAATAATAAACGGATTTAGTCGAAATTTTAACTGATTTTAAAAGTTGTATTATTTTTAACAAAATAGAGAGCCAAGTAAAAAAGTTTACACTTTTAATCTTCATCTTATGCATGGCAATATGGGCTTGAGCAGTATGGGACTGCACCACAAACTTCTACTACCCTTAAAAGGATTTTTTTTGAAACCATAACCTTACAAATAATTAGCACATATTAAATAACGACATCACATTATTTTTTATTGTATACTTATAGTAACACCATTTTGCAATTATAACGGGGAAACCACATGCCATTAATGACGACTTTAAAGGACATGTGTCGATGAAAGTTTCATATTTGACTCACAACGTATTACTGCAAATCATCATAAAAATTTATTTGGTTAGATTGGTTTCATTCGTTAAATAAATTATTTGTTTTTGGTTTTCATCATAAATACGGATTATAAAAACAATATTCGAGGCACAAAACGAATGCCACTGCTGCTTGGATTAGACAATGGGCAACACATTTTAAAATTGTGGTCCAATTTGAAATAAAAACTTTGAAAATGATTTTGCTTAAAAAAATTCTTTCCATTATCAAGTTTGTGAAGTAAACGTCTTTATATATTTATTATGACTTCAGACAAAGCTGTCTTAATCTAATGCTGTGTGATATGTACACATGTATTTTAATATAATGACCACTGTTAATACGTTTACCAGAGAGTGAATCTGATCTTATTGTATTATTATATCAAATCCAACTAGGTTTAAAGCAGTATTGACCGTTAAAAAGAGATAATCTTTTCGGATTAGTTGACAGCTGCTTTCTCCATTTGACTAGATCAATAGACTTGTTAATGATGTTGACACATTACTGTGAGCAACGTGTTTTTATGCTGTAAGGCTGCATGTTAGACAGATTTCTTAGTGAAATTGCAAACATATTTTGGTGCACATTTGTTTTGTCGAAAAATAATACCAATCAGCTTATTTGCGTCATATACTACTTTAAAATTGCCAGATGTCAAACATCTGTTTTTTACATGTCACGTTTTCTGTGTTTAGTAGGAGGAATGCATTTACGCTTACCTAATACTTTTTAGATTTGAGTATGAAGTGCATGAAACTTTCATTTTCTAAATTTGTGATGGATTATCTGAATATTTTATTTTTGAGAACAATTACGGTTCGACTTACCAACAAGAAGCATACTTTTGCCTGCGTCGAGTCTTAAGGAACAAATTTTTGATCTGTGTCTTTCTTTTGTGCAAAAAATACAATCAATTAAAATGATAATAACGAGTGATCACTTGTTCTGGAGTTTTGTGCAAGTAATCATCATTTATTTACCAAGTGGTCATGGTGCACATATTCAGTTGTTTAAGGATAACAATTTTACAGGTATGTATGCATTGTTATCACAAAAAATTAAAACTACGTCAATACTTTTCTAAACTAACTAACTATAAATTATTTGCAAATTTTGTTGTTGCCTTGACAGACCTACATAATGAAAGCTACCCAACAGGCGGTTGCTATAATATTCCCAATCATTGGGTAGGTTCCATCATAACCGACACGTGCTTTATAGCATACAATCAAGGGTTTTGCCGTGCTCCTTACAGTAGTAGGTTCATGCCGGGTAAAATAATCACAAATGATTTCAGGTACACTAAATTTGACATATTAATTATATTTTCCATAGCACTATATACCACATGGAGAAACCAATATTATTCGATGTTTACACATTTCAGCAATGGATACGCTGCTGGAATTGATTCGATCCGTACATGTGATGACCAAGAAGGTGGACCACAACTTAACGTAGATATTACAGACTGGTTCGAAGCAAAATATCCGCCTACTATGCCAGATGTCCTTGAAAGTTACTATAATGTTTGTGCTTGCGTGAACATTCCCAAGTTTGTACACTATATGGGCAACTGGTCGATTGATAACCATGGTAACAGTTTAATAGCTTATTATGAGCATGACTGTACAGAAAAAAATACAAGATCTTTGCATATTAACGCGGGACACTGGAGAAACTCAAGGGATATGCATAAACATACAAAGAAATATGGAGGAACTGTTCTCAAGATTCACTCTTTCGGCCCTGATCCCAATGCCCCATATTTTCCCAGCTGCTCTACAAGATCTCTAACACACCCACCGCTGGCCACTGGAAACTCAACTAAGATAAATTCAGGAAACATTTGTTTATCTAATACAACAACTGAAAGCGCGTTGGCAGGTTTGCTATTCATGCAAGTTGTTAGTGAATTACAACAGATTTCCAAGAAAGTTGATGAGTTAAAGCAGATCAATCAGCAAACTGGGATTTCCTTTGAAAATGTCAAGTCCTTCTTTGAAGGCAAACTACAAATGCAAAGGGATGAGTATAAATATCTTACAAATAAAATCAAAGCTGATCTTAATGACTTATTTTCTTAAGTCAAGTACAAATACATGTCATTAGACGTGCCAAACTGGCATAACATGAAGGTCATTTTAGGTTGACGATTGTGGAAATATGTAATCATGTAAGGTTGATGTCTGCTTTGAAATATATTTACTTCTACCATTTATTTGTACTTCATATGAAATAAAATATAAAAAATTAAACAAAAAAAGAATTCATGTCTTTTATGCTTTCCCGTTCAAACTGTTATCGAGTGACAATAAAATTGATAACTTGACTTTGACTTTTGTCCATAAATGTAGCAATAATATTTGCTAAAAGATTTTTATGTTACTCAATAAAATTCGCTCTCTTGATTTATTTTCTATCAGTGTATTATATTTAATAACTATATGCCTAATTAAATATCAAATGACCTACTTAAATGAATGACGTTTTGTTGAAATTTTATTACTTTATACACCTTAAAGAATTACATATTTGTTAATGTACGTAGATAGTTGTCACTCAAAATTATTTTCTGTGCGGCAGAGTAGTACATCTGTTGGTGAGACAATCCAATTAAAAATGAAATAAATTAATTGTCATTTTTTGTTAGGAAAATAATTCGAAACAAGATTGAAATAAATAAAAAGCTAACAGAATAGTAAAGCAAAAATAAACACGTTATTTTTACTCAATGGTAAAATAATAAACCAAACTGTGAAATAAGAAAGATTGCACAACATGTAGCCTGGATAAAAAATAAGGTCATCGAATTCCATCTATATAAGGCACCTAAACAAATTTGATTAGAATTCCATTAAATTTATTGAATATGAATGACGCTTAACTGAACACGACGACGCTATTCCCACGACTGCACACAAGTTTGTCCTTATTTTCGTTTCTTCTTGACTATTTCCTGCTGCCAACCATACATCCGCATTTCTTTGTAATCGCCTTGTATAGAAACAATTACACACAAAAGCATTAACTTTTTTCCCTTTGCTGTCCAGCTCAACCACAAATCAACATTAAGTTTTCATATCTTTTTAATGCACATAGTTCATATACAGTTAACACCATATACGGCAATATTGAACAAATCGGTAAAGTGCATACTCTCCTTATGTATTCTCATTGTAAATGGCTGCCCATCCATTTCCCCTAGCACCACAAAGCGAATCCGTTGAATTTCTCAATCCATCTCATTTGCAAATCGAGATTTTTAAAATTGTGATTCAAATAACTAAATGAAAATTTTGATGATCATTCAATCTCCACACTTCCACAGATGCTGATGCACTCACTACGTTTACATGAAACAAAACTGAGCAGAATGCTTTGGAATAAGGGAACCTACTCATAGCACGTTGCAACTTTACCCAGACTACTTATTTATTTTTAAAAACACAAAGCTATGCATTCGACATGAATACTTTACTGGAAGCATAGTAACCCTGCTACTTTGTAAGTTTGAAGAAAATTTTGGGAACATAATAGGTGTATGTTTTCTTTAGCGTCTACTTCATCAGAATAAGAGGATTGACATGTGTTGGTATGGTTATCTTTTTCGATGGAATTGAGCTAATCTGAGGATGCGCTCATAAATGAGCATATGTATTTTGCAGCTTTAAAATTGAAAGACGTTAGATATGTTCCATTTTGTTGGCCATCTACATTAAAAATACACTTTTGGTAATAAAATGAGAGAATTTGGAGATTTCATGCGGTAGCGTTACTTTTTCTTGACACTTGTTCAATACAGCCCAAACAAAAAATGTGAGAAAATCTGGTTTATTACAAAATATTTACCTATTTACAAGTCGTTTTAGAGTATACTTAGGTAAATTCATATGTATTGGACCAAATTAAAATTTCTGTATCTCAGCAGGATGTTGGTCTATAAACTTGATATTGGTTGACAACATAGCCAATAGTCTAACTTAAAAATACGCCAAAGCATTTCGATCTAGTTCATTCTGATTGGGAGTAACGGGTCGAAATTTTTTATTGACAAAAACACGATTTTTGGGAGAAAAAAAGTTACCATTTTTTAAACTTGACATAAGTTGCATATTTTTGGGAAATTAAATTAACTCAATGGCATTATTTATTTGTAAAAAGTAGGTGCTCCATTATTGGTAACGAACAGGTCTGAAAAAATAATACTTTTGAAATGTGCGAAATGAATGATTTTCACCAAATTCGATTTTGCGTTTTCAAGCTTATTTTTTGGCTGGTTTTAAAATTTCTTTTTGTTTTGTTGACCTGTCATTTCTACATTTGGGCTACTAGAAAAAATCCTCTTGCATACTTTTAAGTTAGACCCTTGGCGATATTATCTTACCAAGATCTGGTCAATAGATCAACAACACGGTTAGATATATGAAAATTGCTTTGGTCCGATGCTTTCGGAACGCCCTACGTACTTCGTAATTTCGTTATCTGCTTACGTGAAATGAACTGACGTCAAACGTTAACCGCATTTTCCCCCTCGTATAACCATTTTGATCACATCGCGGTTATTATTTTCTACACAGAAAAAATTAATATGCAACAAATGACTTTTAAATTGCGTATAATGGGTAGCTTGAACCAATTTTGGTTCCCTATACGTGGCATTATTAACCTTAGCTGAAATAAATAATTTTTGCGATAAAAAAACTTATTTACACTGTGTAAGTTACATAAGTTTTACACGTTTGCATCTATTTGTATGCTGCTTTCATATCTCTCTAACAATTTGACTTTAGGTCAAAGAAACGGATTACAAAATCATGGTCAAAGGGTGCGATGTAAAAAACCTCATGTGACTTATTATTTGAATACGCTATTCATTGACAATAGCCATGTCTATTACAATCATTTGCGCATTGTTAAAACCAAATTCAGATGATCGTTAAAACAGCGATTTCTCGTCATGGAACGGACAAATTGAAAGTTAAACCGAATGTGATCAGGAGTTTTTTCAGTCAATTAGAGTCTATCAAAATTCATTCAAGTTTGTCTGCTTATCTATCTATATGCTTAAGTGTATTTTTGTGTTTTAGGCTTTGGAATGCATCATCTTCAATATATAATGCGTTATCCGACATGAAAATTAGGAAGTCAGAACAGCCTGCAGCGTTAAGCCCAAAATAAATGCAAGTGGCACTAAAACCATGCCATGCAAACTAGACTATCAATTAACCATTATCTATTTTTTGGTTTCCTGAGTGGTTGCTGATTTGGATTCTCTTCCAATTATTACAATAAGAATTTTCCTTAGAAATGTATTAAAGTTAAGTTATATCATTTTTACTAATCAATATTTACACATGAACATCCTTTACGTCATTGTAAAACCATATAATAGTAAGCGGTTTTTGTCACAACTTATTTTTCTGCTGCAATCAAGCGAATGGATGCATGCAACCTCAAAGAATGCTAGAAAACCACAGAACGAATTTTAATTGGACTTTTTTTCCAGGAAATTTTATTAAATACAAGTGTACTTTGTAAAACTGTTACTTCAGCTTACTGGAAATCCAATTATCGGCCACTACCTTCCTCTCTATCACTTTGCATAGTAGCATGCGTTTTTGCCTTTGTTTCAAGTTAACCATTTGAGGAACAACATTCATCAGAACAGTTGCTCGTCTTTTGTTCGAAAACTTTTACAATGACAAGATATTCCCTTGCGTTGAACATTTTATTCTGCATTTTTGTTGCAGAACGAGTGAATGCTGTAAGCATTCAGTTTTATCGAAATCGGAATTTTACAGGTAAAGTTGAATGCGCATTGCTCAAATTCTAAATTTAAAAAAACTGGGAAAGATTTGAGTAAACATTTTATTTTACGAACAGATCTAAATTACGAGAGCACATCTCAGGCTGCATGCAACAATGTTCCAGATGATAAAAAGGAAAATAAAATTTATTCAATCAAAACTGACGTTTGTTTAATGGTTTACTATTGGCCCAACTGCCAAGGGTACGGTCGAAAATTTGATCTTGACAACAGGTTAGAATTGGGTATTCCAATTGCATTGCTAAAATGATTTCAAGTGTGCTTGGTTTGCGGAATGATTCATGGTTAATTGTGGGTAAATACTTCAACCGATGTGAGGTGAAGGATGTTGCGACTCCTTTATTAGCTTTCCTTTCATAAACACTAAAAAATACCTGAGTTTATTTAATTATTTCTAGCCGTGGATGGGAGTACAAGGTGAGATCTTTTCATATTTGCAATGACAATGTTGGTGGTCCTCAGTTAAATCTTGATATAACTAAATATTATGTAAAGGGCAAACCAACGGAAGTTCCCGATGTTCTGGAAAGTTACATGAACGTTTGCACATGCATAAATGTACCAACGTATGTGCAAAACATGACAAAATGGTCAGTGAACAATTATGGCAACGACTTTTTGGCATATTATGAGCCTAATTGCTCGGACGGTAAATGGAAGGCCATAAATATTCCGGCAGGACATTGGAGAGGTGATGGTGAATCTTCAAGTATATATGAAAACGTAAAAATTGATACCGTGACAAAAATCAGCTACAAAATCCAGTCCATTGGCCCCAACCCGAATTCTACATACTTTCGAACAAGTTGTGCTGCATACACACCCCAATGGATTATGAAGATTGACTCTTTTGAAAACTTCGAACAACTTAATTCGACGACGAACCAGTCCGGAAATCATCGAAGTCTTTCGTTGAGCCAAACCAATGTCAGCACATCGGTTTTCTTTCAATATCCAAACTATCGAGGTAGGCCCACCAATCTTAAAAGCTTATCATTACAAGTGGCACTTTGGTAATATATTGTTTCTTGGTAGGTGTTCATTTGGAAGTCAATTCATCGGCTGAGTGCCACAGCATCCCTAAAAGCAACAACAGCCGCGGAATCACTAATGAGATAGGGTCAGTAAAATCAAATGCATGCTTGATTTTTTATTCTGAGAATGAATGCACAGGCCGCAGCATTAAGATATACCCGGGTGGAGGTGTAAATTTACCACAAAATTGGGAAGCCACCGTCACCGGTCCAAAAACTCTAACAAAGCTTTACAACATGTTTCCAAATTGGAAATGGATTACGGGGTCCTTTCATAACTGTAACGAAAATGAGGGAGGGTTACATCTGAATGTGGACATTACCAGTTTTTATGCAGACATGTCACCTGAATCAAAGCCACTGGTATTTGAAAGGTACACAAATGTATGCTCATGTATCAATATTCCTTACGAAGTTCAGGTGATGGAGAAATGGTCAGTTGACAACCATGGGAATTCCATGATGGCTTACTTTGACCATGACTGCATGTCATCTCCCCTAACACCACTTTGGATTCCTGCAGGGCGCTCCTCCTTTTCAATGGGTTTGGGTTTATTTGAAATAAAAGATAAAACAACAAATGTCGTCCAGCGAATCCAGGCTTTTGGCCCGGATACAAATTCACAGTATTTTAGAAATACCTGCTTAAAATCGGTCCATATCAACAATATAACAAGCGTTATCATTGACGGGTCTTTACATGAAAATTTTGTCCTTGAAAATTCAAATTCACAAGAAATGAAATCCCAAAAAACTCTGCAAGATGTTTTGCAAATACTTTCGAATTCCGTTAAAAACTTAACAACAAGAATGTCTCAATTAGAACACAAAGTGTACAATGGACAAAACTATCTTGAAGATTTATTCTACAAAAATAAAGAGGAAATTAAGGATCTTTCGGACAAAATACAAAACTAATCCGGGACATTATAGCCTACTTTGCGTATTAAATTTATAATTCAAGATATGAATTAGTAATCTTTACAGGTTTTTATTTAACATTCCCTATTTAACTACATGCTGATATATTTAATCATTTATTAATGACAAATATTACTTAGAAAACTTTACAAAATACATACGAGATTTGCTTTCGAGCTGTACTTATGACGTTTATATATTACCTTCGAATGTTTAGCTAAATTTGTTACTATTTTACGTTTAGGTCCGGCATCTTCAAGATAAATTTTGTATTCAGGTATCCTTAATTTACAGTCAGACCATAAAAGTTATTTCATTTTCACGCAAATAATACACATAGGAAAATATTTCTTTTCTAATTTAATTACGCACTTTTTTGTTTAAATTCGTTGAAAAATAAGTTCAGCCTAATAAATACGGCAAATATATGAAACAATTCCTGTAGTTTATATGTATTAATCAAACTCGTATGTAAAATAAATTGGAAATTAATCGTAATATAAAATTTTCGCCATATTTTGGTGTTATAATACCATCATATTTTTACTGCTGAACTGGCTCAAGCTCTTCTGGTTACCTGACTTCTCAAATCATTTTTATCAATTTTCGTACTCCAGCAATGACATGCCACCGATAAAGTCATTTTTGTATTCGATTTTGTACTCACACCAATTCACATAACCAATTCCATAACTTTTGAAAAAAAAATCTAGACTTTAAAGGACCTATTAGGTTTTATAATGGGAATGTGATGCCAGTGCTCTTGACCTGGAAACAAAAATTAAATCTTTAGATGAGCAGTTGATCACTGATTTCATTTGGAAATGATGCACAAATTATTCCTTCCATTTTTGTAAATTTAATTCGATCTAGCATGACATAAATGCATGGAGACATGACTGCTTGAAGTAAAACAAATTTGTTTAAAGGTGTGCAAAATATTATGGTTGCACAAAAGTTTTAAATACAGCGATCCCATTATGTTTTACTAATTATAGTAGCATTGAAAATTAGATTATTCAAAGATTGCACAGGGATTATAGGAGGTTTATAGTGTTATGGTGACATAACCAAGCACTATTACTAATTTCTGAAGTCCTCTTATGATTACGGCTATAATATATACACGAATAAAAACTTTTTAAATAAGCTTATTAATTTTTTTGGGCTTATTCTTTATCTGGCCAAATAATTTCTGACAGATATAATTTAAAAAATAACACACACGTAAGTTTTAAAACTCAAATGATAACCATACTGTAATCCTGCAACTGGAAGTCATATAAAAATAATACTTTCGTTCACATATGTAAGTACGTGTGTCCTTTTTTTCTTTTGTTCATGTGTGG
>JAQFZH010002663.1:0-15834 GCA_034695485.1 Entomobrya nivalis | reverse complement strand
AATTTTCTGTGATAATTTCTATGAAATTTTCTGTGATAATTTCTATGAAATTTTCTGTGATAATTTCTATGAAATTTCCTGTAATAATTTCTATGAAATTTTCTGTGATAAATTCTAGGAAACTTTCTAGAAATTACGATGGGAAATTTAATAGAAATTACGATGGGAAATTTCATAGAAATTACGTTGGGAAATTTCATAGAAATTACGATGGGAAATTTAATAGCAATTACGATGGGAAATTTCATAGAAATTACGTTGGGAAATTTCATAGAAATTACGTTGGGAAATTTCCTATAAATTATGACAGGAAATTTCATAGAAATTACGTTGGGAAATTTCCTATAAATTATGACAGGAAATTTCCTAAAAACCAGGCTAGTAAATTTTCTGTAGGTATTTCGGGGAAACTTACTGTTATACTTGCCGGGTAATTTTCTAAAATAGTCAACGAAATTTCCTAGAAAATGTGTCAGAGTTTACTAGGAAATAGGAAAGGAATTTTCTATGTCAAACAGTATTGCAACAAAATATTAAAGAGGAACTATCACTGGAACATTTAAATATATTATATATACAATATTAATTCGTGTACAGAACAAGATTAATTCGTTCACAGGACAAAATCAATTCGCCCACAGTAAAAGATTAAATCGTTACTGGAATATATTAAATAGTTTCTAGTTTAATTATTCGTTCACAAGACAATATTAAATAGTTTTTATAACAATAATAAATGGATCATAGGAAAATATTAAATAAATTCTAGAAAAATAATAATTTATTCACAGAACAATAATAAATGGTTCAGAGTACAATATAAAATAGTTTCTAGAACAATAATAAATGGATCAAAGGACAATATTAAATAGTTTCTAGAACAATAATAAATGGATCAGAGGACAATATTAAATAGTTTCTAGAACAATAATAAGTGGATCAGAGGACAATATTAAATAGTTTTTAGAACATTAATAAGTGGATCAAAGGACAATAATAAATAGTTTCTAGACCAATAATAAATTTTTTCTAGAACAATACTAAATGGTTTACAGGACATCAAATCGTTTAAATGAAAACGAACGAACGTTTACGTTCACAGGACAATAATAGTTCGTTAACAATGCAATAATGTAATTTATAGGACAAAAAATCTCGTTTCCACGACAATATTAGATCGCATCGATAAGAATATTAACATATTTGTGTAATAATATTAAATTGTTTCCATACGAATAATAAATCGTTTCTAGAATAATATTAAATCGTTTCCCAAAGAATATTAAATTGTTTCTTTAAGAATATTAAATTGGTTCTCTAAAGATATTAAATCGTTTCTCTAAAAATACTAAATTGTTTCTATTATGAAATTAAATCGTTTTGACAGAGACTACATAACATCGCTTCAAAGACAGTCCAATATCGGAAAACAGACGAACAATTTATGTAACTACTTGATTAAATTTCATAGATTTCTAAGCTTAAAAAATCTTCTTAAATGGTTGTTTTCTACATTTGTTTTCCATGTGATCTAAAATTAGGCCAAACTTTTTACTTGAAATAGGCCGGCCAAATGTAATCTACGGGCCTGTCTAGCGGACTTCCAAATAAATTTAAAGTGTTTCTAACTGTTCTTAAAAAGTTTTTTTAACTGCAGCCTAATTATTTATTTGATATTTATGAAATGCTTCAAAATTGGAATTCGGAGTATTAAAAATATAAATTACAGTTTAATTTGTCATTACATTTATAATTTCTAGACTTTAATAACTTTTTATTAATTTAAAAAATTCAAATATTTTAAATTAATTACAGTGATTCACCCACAAACGAATTACATGCATAAATTTTAATGATTTGGATGTATCGAGTATGCTTAAATGTGTAGTTTTATATTTAGAACTCATATCGTTATATTTTTACCGCTGCAGGAAATATGGAACGACGCAGGAAATTTGGAAACCAGGGTCCCAGGAAATTTTGGGACGATGGAAGATTTTCCATGCCTGACCAACAAAATAGATTATTCTATCTTTTCTTGAAAACTAAGATGAACTGATTTTAAGTTCGTACTGGTTGTAAAATGGGCCAACTTTAATATTAATGCGGACATGTTGCATGTCATAAAAGGAGTAATAAAAAGATTTAAAACGACCAGCACGAATACGATATCCAGATATGTTTACGTTTTTGAATGCACGTTTCAACTACACGGGATCTTTAGGTAGTTTTCTACTTTGCAGCTATTCCACATTGAAACATATGTTTGTGCATTCATGTAGTGTGGTTTCATGCTGTGTAATTTATGTACAACTTCGTGTCGTTTAAAGTATGCATGCTATGTAAACAGTGTGGTTTTGCTTACATATTTACTAACAATCTACCTGAAATATGCTATTCTTGCATGCATTAAATTAGTTTTTCTTCCCAACATTTTCTATCAATATAGCATTACGAACTGGCAATATGCGCATACATTTTGTATATACATCTCCTTAAACCTCGTTTATCGTAATCACAATGGATCACCATCGATTATGGTTTTCTGTTTAAAATTTTGATAGAGCTATACTGCCACATGAATAAAATTGGACTGCAGGCATATTAAGGTTGATGCGACTACGGGAGAATGCACACGGGAATGAAAAAAATGCTTATGAGTTATCAAATAATGTTTAATAACTACTTACAAAATAACACAAACTTTCAAACTAGTTAAAAGAGAATACTTTAGCTTTTACAAGATGGATTCTAGTTTGTATTCATAAAGACTTTTTCGAACTATGTATTTTTTTAAATACGAACACTCAAAGGTTTTTGAAACCATTTTAACCTGTAAGCTTGTCTTCGAAGTTACCCGTGTAAGCTAACCAATGGCTCAAAAATTTTACAGTGACTGTTTGAATAAAATGGTGAAATAAATTCGTTTTAGTGTTTTAAGTTTGAAGTAATATTAATTTGGAGTTAGTCGTACAAAAAGAATTGGTTCTCTGTACACTTACTAAACTTGTTAGATATTCCGATTTCTTTCAAGCGTGTGAGCTGCAACACCTCATATATACCACAACTCACCCCTTTCGGATTTTTTCATCCCCAAAAGACAATCATGTTTGTTATACTTCGTCAATGCATTGAATTGAACTTGTTTACATCTAATACAAGTTGTGTGAGCTGTTAAACTTGCAGCTATTCTTCATAGAATCTTCAGCATGCATGCATACATATTGCCTCATGATCTATTCACGGTTCTATCAGCTCCTTTGAAGTCGAACCTTTGCCGACTTTTTGCATGTGTGCCCTAGTTGGAAAACATTTACCAGCATATTGTCCAACATTTTGAAACGTGACATGGATAAGAGATAAAGAGAATTTATATTAAATGTAAAACCCAGTAGCCATCCAAGTGCCATGTGACCGTCACATTGACTGCACACACAAACGAAATCAAGTTTTTACAGCAGGAGTTCACAAAAAAACATTTTGAGTGATATCGCACACAATCACTATCAACACGATTCATTATTTGCCTACGGTTATACCAAGTGGACGTTCTTTTAAAATGATTAAACTACATTTTTGTGAACCTAAATTCTTAATTTGTTAATTAAATTAATTCAAACCAAAACCATATCTCGGGTGTTCAGTACAAACAACTAATAATTTCATCATCAGTTGTGGAACCACCCGGTAACTGATTTTTATTCATTGAGCTCATGCAAGTCGTAACACTTGCTATTTTCATAAGCCGACATTAAAATGGACTCCAAAAGCTTTAGGTGTAGTTTTTGTGAAAAAATATTTCGTTCTAGGCAAAATTAAGGTTCACCTTGGAACTCACCAGTGCCTATTTTGTAATAAATGCTTTAGTTCCAAGCAGGATCTTTTTGGTCACTACTTACGACATGTAAATGAGAAATCGCACTCCTGCAAGTTGTCACAGGAAGCACGAATTAAACGTGAATTTAATTAAATAATTAAACCTTATTAATATTTCTGAACTAGTGTATTATATTCCAACCTTGCATGAGATCCATAAAGTCTAAATTTACGTAATCAGAATCAGCATTTCCCTTTAAGAATAGTATATTTTACACGTCATTCACTATTAAATCTTAAAAAGATTCCCATCCCGGAATATTTACTCACAATATGTGTTATATAAACGCAAAGAAAGTATTGCACATTAATTGTTTTAATCTTACTCACCATCATAGTGTTTACTTCCAATGGTCTAAAAGTTTTAACTGGTTCATTCAAATTCAAATGTGCGTTATCATGTGGCGGCCTAAATTACATAAT
Source organism: Entomobrya nivalis (assembly GCA_034695485.1). NCBI lineage: Eukaryota > Metazoa > Arthropoda > Collembola > Entomobryomorpha > Entomobryidae > Entomobrya > Entomobrya nivalis. The sequence continues at coordinate 11,535 of JAQFZH010002663.1, read as the reverse complement.
TGCGCTCCATAAAATTGGTTTGTCGTTTCTCATTCAAAGAATCTTTTTTACTCCGTTCAAAATCCACTTCATAAGTGTATTACTGGATGGTAGACACATATTAAACACACATGGTAATATTGTCCGTTTGAACATCTTCAATGCATGGGAACACATGTCAAATGCAAATATATATATTACAAAGTATAGAATGAGTAAAAGGGATGGATATGCATTTTGTATGCACGTTTAAGGTAGCTCATCAGGTACCTATCTATTTAAACACACATCAGCAGTCGTAAAAATAAGTATGCGGAAGGTATACGCATACTGAATGTGGATTACTGAAGCAATAGCATGTACTTAAAATTTGGATACCAAAAACATCACACGATGATTTGATCACAATGCACGAACATAGTTCAAGTGAAGAAGTCGCAGAGAGGATCGTCGCTATAAAACTGTGCTGAGTAAAATTGAATACAATATCAATATTATCATTTTTGTATTATTACAGTCGCTACACTTGCAGAAAAAAATCAAGTGTCTCGTAAAACATTAGTTCTTAATGGCCACTCTTTTTAATGGAAAAAGCATTTGAATTTTGGATAAAATTTAAATTTATATCAAATTTAAAATATATTGGATCCTAGCCCACTTTGGGACATACAGCTACAAGTTGGTTTATAATCTATTTTAGAACATTAAAGTTGTCATTTGTTTCTGTAGAGCTCTTGCACATTATAACAACCAGTTTTATTATAATCCGTAATTGAAATGGCTTCCAACAGTTTTGCCTGTGGTTCATGTAAAAAAGTATTTCGCTCCAAGAAAACTTTAGTAGCTCATACTAATGTCCACCTTGGGATTCACCAGTGCTTATTTTGCAACCAATCGTGCAGCACAAAAGCAAATCTGTTTACTCATTACAGAAGGCATGTTAATGAGAAACCATACTCGTGCAAGTTTTGCGACAAAACATTTGTAAATAGTAGCACCTTGAAGATGCACATAAATACGCACACTTACGAGAAATCTTTCAAATGTAACGCTTGCCATAAGTCATTCTCTACCGCAGGAATTCTCAGAACACATGATTTAATCCACAGCAGGATAAGAAGATTTCAATGCGAGCATTGTGACAAAAGTTTCACCCGGAAAGTAAACTTAAAACGACATCTTAACCAACATAAAAGTGAAACACCATTCAAGTGCAGTTTATGTAGCCGCTTTCTTGGCTCAGCTATTGCTCTCAAATACCACATTCAAGCCCATACTGGAGAGAAGCCTTATCGTTGTCAATTTTGTCCCAGTTCATTTGCGCGAAAGAGTACGCTACGGCAACATGAAGATACGCACAATGATGTCGAGGGACATGATTGTGCAGCTTGCCATAAAAAGTTTTCAAACAAGCGTTACTTAAATAGGCACATGGCAGTTCATACTAAGTTGAAAGCCTACACATGTGAATTGTGCGAGAAATCATTTACTGAAAATGGAAGCTTAAAAAATCACATAAAGTGTGTTCATCAGAAAATCAAGGAGCACAAATGCAATTTGTGTGGAAAACAGTTTGCTGGAAAGTGGGATTTAGTTAACCACATGAGAGTGCATACTGGTGAAAAGCCATACAAATGTACTAAATGTCCTGCCGCGTTTACACAGTCAGGCACTTTGGGCAAACATTTAAAAATTCACAATTAAATCAGATTTTTAATGTTTTAAGCTATTCCTTAAACCAAAAACTTGTTAACAAAAGTGACCAAAAGGTTTGCTGGAAGTTTTTATGTTGTTTTGTGGAATTCTAATTCAGTGTACTTGTAAGTGTAAGATATTTCCTTTAACTGTATGTTCAGCCCAATCAGTTTGTTTGTCCCGGCATATGCAATTGATAGATTAAGGGTATTTTGGTTACATAGTTATTTGCTATTTTTGTTATTATTTTGGTAATTTACAATTTAAATAAATAAAGCTATAAATATAAGTTGTCTATGAATGTTATACTATGGATTAGAGAATTATCATAAACTGTTGCCGCATAGCTCATCGCTCTCTCATCCTGCTCATCTCATAACTTAAGAAAAAAATATTGCAAAAAAATTCATTCATATTTATTCAAAGCAAAGCCATTGAAGAGTTGATTGTATCGGATTTTGTTTGCATATTTGCTAAATAGTTTAGTTCGTTTGAATAAATTTCAAGAGTGAAGTCAGTTGGCTTCTTTGATATCCTATCCATGATGAAGAATGTACATTTTTCTAGTTCGCCGGTCTAGCAGCAGCAGAAGCAAAGGTTATCCTCGCCTCAACCATTTTTTTATTTCCATATTATCATCAAAATAACATAGTTTATCAATTTAATAAAGATAGTTTTAATTTTAATCAAGATCAGAGCTATAATGACCAAGTTGAAAAGGTGACAATTCAAAAGTATCAGGTTGACTGTCCAAGTGTGTCGTAAACATCAACATCGCCTCCACTGCGCTTTTCCCTAGCGGCTTGGCATACTTTAGGTAATCAGCCTGAGCACTTGAATTTTCAAGGCGGTAAACTGTCGGTTCTATTTAAATTATGCAAACATACTCCAAAAAAATACCACAAAAATCCCAGAAGCAGTGAGCAATAGAATCTAATTGTGATGGTGGTAGTGATATTAAATATTTTCAACCAAAATTTTCGTTAACTAATTATGATTCCTCTAAAATAATTAAAGTTAATGGTGTAAATTATATTGGTTCTTTGAAGAATTTGGACGACGAAGAAGACGATGTTCATTTAAATAAGCTGGAAGAGAAAGTCAGCAGCTCTGCCCATAATTTATCATAATCGTCATCCAAAATTTTGTTAATTACAGTGGCAATGAAATTTGTGTTTTATTTAATCGTTTTTGTTTAATTATTTTTTGCTGAATTAATACAGTTAAATTTATTCAAAATAAATATTTTGTTTAATTAGTTTAGCTTAATTTTGTAAAATTAATAATGTTATTTGATTGATGTTGGATTAATTTACTATAAACATTTTTTATTAAATTTATATATCGTTAGTTAAATTGTTTTTCTCCAATCACAAATCCCCCTGACATCAATCCCTCCGTTAAAACCACTCTTTAAAAACCATTATACAACTAAATAAGAATTAGTTACCCATAATCAGAAGCTTTTATTAAAATATAATTCACCCTTCAAATCACAAAATAAAATAACCCACCAATATACCGAATCAAAATTAATTTCCCATTTAAACCAAAAATTAATTACCCTTAAAAACCACTAATTACAAATTAAATAAACTTTAAAACCCCAATCAAAAATTAATCAGAAAGTGCATTTTTTAATAAAATTAAAGTAACCCTTCTAATCAACTCTTGGATCACATCAGCGAGCATGATTTTGCTTTTTTAAATGTTTAGTCAAATGGGTCGAATCTTTAAATACAGCGGGACATTTAGAACATTTGTATGGCTTTTCACCAGTATGCACTCTCATATGGCGTACTAAATCACACTTTGCAGCGAATCGTTTTCCACACAAATTACATTGGTGTTCTTTGATTTGCTGATGAACCCATTTCATGTGCTTTTTTAAGCCACCATTTTCAGTAAACGATTTCTGGCACAATTCACATGTGTAGGCTTTTAAGTTAGTATGACCTGCCATGTGCTGCTTTAAACGGTCTTTTCTTGAAAACTTTTTATCGCATGTTGCGCAACTATGCGGTTTGATGTCATTATGCACATCTTCATGCCGCCTTAGGCTACGTTTTAGTGCAAATGAACTGGGACAAAACTGACAACGATATGGTTTTTCTCCAGTATGCGCTTGAATGTGAGCTTTGAGAGCAGTTCCAGATCCCAGAAACTGGTTACATAAACTGCACTTGAAAGGTGTTTCGGTTAGATGTTGGTTCAAATGGCTTTTCAGATGGTCTTTGTAGGTGAATTTTTTGTCACAGTGCTCACATTGAAAATTTCTAATTCGACTATGGAACAACTGATGTTTTTTGAGACAACTTACAGAAGAGAAGGACTTTTGACAATCGTTGCAGTTGATGGGCTTCTCTTGAGTGTGCATTCGTATGTGCATCTCCAATTCCCCTTTATATGCAAAGCTTTTGTAACACAACTTGCAAGAGTATGGTTTCTCATTAACATGTCGTTGGTAGTGAATAAAAAGATGCTGTTCGCTACTAAATGATTTATTGCAAAATAGGCACTTGTGAAATCCAAGATGAACCTTAGTATGTGATACTAAACTTCGCTTAGAACTAAATACTTTTTCACAATGACCACACGCAAAGGTTTTGGAATCCATCTCAATGGCGTGTCCCTAGTTGCAATATTTCAATGAATACAAATCCCTTATTGACGATTCCACACCTGGTGGAAAATTGATTACAGTTGTTTAAGCTATTGTCCCGAGATACGATTCAGGTCTGAGTATGTTCAGACAACTTAGATGGAAATGCAAGTACACGCAAAAGTAAGTGTGATCAACTTCAAAGTTATGTAGGTGCACTCGTACTGTGGAGATCTAATCAAGCAATAATGTATTGTGGTGATGAAGATAGTGTTTGTGATACCACTCAGCAAGTAGAATGGTTTGTCGTGTTTCCTTGCCGGAAAACCTGGTTTTGTTTGGGTGAACAATTTGATGGTCAAGCGACATTTAGATACCTACTAATTAAATACCCACGTTCTTCTAGTATTCTTAGTGTGATGTGCGTACCATCTTCTGCACATGTATTTTCATGACAATCATTAGTATCATAGTTGAATTAGTACTTTTGTCGACGTGGTTCACGTACATTCAATATGCGTGTTGATATTCATCATAGTCTTGTTATGTTTGGTTATGCATAACGCTTCACATTTTCACATACACATAACACCAAATGTGAAACTAGTAATGTGACCACGTAAACTATTTGCCATACTTATGTATGACGGGCGACTGTTAAATGCATGCGTAGCTAAGCACGTTAGACGTTATGTCTTATGTGAATCTAGTACACACTGAAAAGTTCATTTGTTTCGGCTTAAATGTCTAAGCTTTTGTTTTGTTCAATAATCACATGCCTTTGAAGCATGCAAATTAGTACCCAACGTTTTAGAAAACATGTGCAACAATCGTTTTTGTTCCAAAATTAAGAGGACTTAATAAGTACCACATGCATATTGCCGTATAGGTGCATTTCTAGTTTCAAATAAATAAACGTACATATAAGGTATTCACCTGATATTTTGTTCATATATTTGATATATGTAGGATATTATGAAATAAACATTGCATACAATTATGTTGAACTAAGTTTCAATCAAAAGCTAAGCAAATCCGTGAATATACATCATAAATGTAACATGATTTTTTTCCTCGATCTCATGTTGATGCGCTTTCATTTATTGAAGGTAGCAGTACTGAAAAATTTGGTCACTGTTTTACACTGGACACTGGATTGTCAAACCCAAACTTCAAGTTTCCGTGTTCATGTGTACATGTAATGTTTGTGTTGTGTGTGTATATATATATTGCTTTGTGTTTAGAACCCATGACGTATGTCACGTAAGCATTATTTATTTCATTGTGAAGCTGACTGAGCTACAGCTACTTAGCTTCTAAGCTTTACCTGTTAAATGTAAGAATTTTCACTTCATATCTGCCTACATTATATTATATATCCAACGCACTACATTAAATACTCGTCAAGGAAACTATTCTAAACATCCATAGTATATAAGCAATCCATGAACACGGTGTTAAATATTTAAAAACGGTGGTCTATAAAAATTTAATGTTTTTGAAAAAAGTATATATATTCGTAGTTTTAAGTGATTTGACCCTTGAATTATTTTCTCTCTCTCAAAGTGGATATGTGAATGCAAAAGTCGTACGACCTTCAAAATAAAAGTTAACGATCGCAACAATCAAAACCAAGTGCTTCAAGTTTCGAGAACGCATAATAAATTTTAACACTGATACTTTTCCTTGACTTCAGTTTAAAAGTAATCAAATAATTTTTTCTTTAAAAAATGGCACCAACTGACTTCAAATGCGATATTTGTGAAAGAGTGTATACCACCAAACCTATTTTACGAGCTCATTTGAAAGTTCATCGGAAAATGTTCCAGTGTATATTTTGTAACAAATCATTTGGTGCCGAGGAACATCTTTTTCGTCACTACAGAACACACATTTACGAGAAACCTTACTCCTGCGAGTTGTGTGGTCAATCATTCACAGATGTCAACTCCTTTAATATGCACATCAAAAAACATACGGGCGAAAAACCTTTTTCATGCAACGTTTGTCAAAAAACATTCATCCATGGAAGTGCTCTCAGAAGTCATCATCTGATGCATACAGGGATTAAAAAATTCCAATGCGATCAATGCGAAAAAAGGTTTACTAAAAGAACTAACTTGAAAATTCATTTAAACATTCACCAAGCAGCAACGCCATACAAATGCAGTTTATGTAGCCGGTTTCTGACATCCGCTGGGCATCTAAAGCGTCACATTTTGGCGCATACTGGAGAGAAGCCTTATCGTTGTGAAATTTGTTGCAAGTCATTTGCTGACAAGAGCAAGCTACGCCGACATGCAATTTTGCACTCTGAAATTAAACGTCATGAGTGTACAACATGCAATAAGTTATTTTTAAAAAAGAGCGAGTTAAATATGCATTTAAAAGTTCACAGTTTAATAAATCCATTTGCTTGCGACTTATGCGAGGAAATTTTTCGTACAAAAGATAATCTGAAAAAGCATGTGGATCGTATTCATCATCTAATCAAGCAGCATCAATGCAATTTGTGTGACAAGAAATTTGTTACGAAAGGTGAATTAGTACATCACGTCAGAGTTCATACTGGCGAGAAACCTTTCAAATGTTGCAAATGTCCCATAGCGTTTTCAAGTTCAAGTCATTTGATGCGACACAAGAAAATCCACGATTGATTCTGTAAGGTGTTTAGTGAGATTTTTTAAAATCTTTAGAAAAAAGAAAGTAATGTGCGTTATATCAATTAAATGGACAAGTTTTCTATAAGTGACCTATTTTAAAAATCTATTATATTGTTGTATGATTTAATGAATTAAGTTAATCCCTTAATCTTTGTTTGGGATTTGCCTACTTCTTTTTTGTTAATATCAAATAGAATTCTATTTTGACTTATTAGTTAAAAATTAAGAAAAATTCTGTTAATTTTAGCCCAATAATTAAAAGCTAAAAAATGTTTAATCTTATTTTTGATCCATGTATGAAAATACTTAACAAATTTAAATCCCTATAAATCTTGGCGCTTTTCAGTTTGTTCAAAGTATGTCGGTGTGAAATAAGTCCATGCAGTACTGGTATGCTACATTCAAAGCAAATATATCAAATGATTATTACGAAATTAAACAAAATCTATTGATTATAAACATTATTTTTGGGTATAAGTAGTCAACACGCCACCACAGCTCACCAACATACGGACATGTATGTTAGGGAGCTGTAGGGCATCATATTTGGTTACGTGACGAATAGTGCCTCTGTGACTAGGTCTACGAGTTTAATAAGTAAATGTGATTCTAAAGATATGAGGAAACTAAATGATTTGATTCGTTTGTAGAGAAGGCGTTAATCTTACTTACTCCATTCATTTTCCTATGTATGTATGCACTATATTTTAAGTAAAGTTGAAAGTTGTTTCGGTAAGTTTGAAATTCAACTGTACACATAAAGCTAAAAGTACAATTTGTTCAAAGGATTTACATGTTCCGGATTTATAACGTTTTATTTCAATACTTCGTTGTCGAATATTTTTCATAATCAAACATGTAAAAATTATTTGGTACATTGAATTTTTAGCAATAAAAAGTATGCCCAACATTTTAACCACGTGAGTTACTTTTCTTTCATTTGCAAATTAACCATAGCATGAATGTTTTTTCTTGTATATGTATTCGTTTTGCTGTAATTGTTAATTTTTAATAAACAATCGGCTCAACGGAAGCCATTAACATAGCCAGTCAGCGGTATTCACTAAAAGCAAAACAAATGTTTTCTATCAACTTCGTGCATACAAAAATGGAATTTTGTCAGTCCGCCCAAACACAGGTAAAAATGGAAAAAAAAACAAGAATTTATAATTGATAGACGTACTAGTGAACATGAACAGAAGCTTAAAATACAATTTTTACGCAGCATGTATACTTTTAGACTCACAAAGTTGTACGGAGCATATCCAGCATGAACATTTATACAAAATGCACGTGTTAGTGTGTATATACTTGTCGTTTGGGCTAAAGCAAGAGTAATGGCTTCTATTGCTCTCAACAAAACTGCAGCAACATATTTAGTTTTTACCAGTCTAAAACAACTACCGACAGAAATCAGTTAAGCTTTTTTCAGTAAAACGAAAGAGCATTCTTTAAAATTGCCTTATTTCCATTGTCAAGTTTGCTAACGGTTGGGAAATTAATTTTCCTATCAATCAAAATTTAACTATACTTATATGTACTAAAGTGTCTTGTGAAACAATCGTAAAATGGTATTAGTAAACGATAATTTTAATACTGAAATTCGAATGGATCCAGAAAACCTGAACAGCCGAACTTGTGAAAACGTATTTAGTATGAGCAAAACGTTAAATACTACTATTCATCTTGGAATTCATGAGTGAATCTTTTGCTTCCAGTCATTTACTGGATCCCGCAACCTTTTTAAACATTACCGAACACATACAAATGAGAAACCGTACTTCTGCGAATTGTGTTACAAATCATTTGCTCGTGATTCAACCATGAATCAGCATATTATTTGTCATACAGGGGAGAAGCCTTACTCATGCAACGTTTGCCAGAAATCGTTTAACCTAAAGAGAACTCTCAGTAGGCATCAACTGCTACCTAGTGGGGTCAAACAATTTCAATGTAAATATTGTGGCAAAAATTTTGCCCAAAAAACTGCTTTGAAAGGCCATTTGAACACACACCAAACCGAAACACCATTTAAATGCAATTTATGTGAACGGTACCTGACAACCGCTCAGGGTCTCAAAAGGCACATACAGAGACATACTGGGGAGAAGCCCTACCGCTGTGAAACTTGTTTCAAAGCCTTTGCATCAAATGATGGCCTGCGACAACATGAGGTTATGCATTCTGATATTAGACCACATAAATGTTCTACGTGCAACGCAAAGTTTTCAAGGAAATGAAACTTAAAGCAGCACATGGAAGTTCACACTATATTAAATAATTACAAATGTGAATTGTGCCAAAAGTCTTTTATTCATCAAGCCAGTTTAAATCGGCACATAAAAAGGATTCACCGTCGAATTAAGGACCATGAATGCAATATGTGCGGAAGGCCATTTGCTACGAGACATGAACTAATAGTACATACGAGAGTTCATACTGGTGAGAAACCCTTCAAATGTCGCGAGTGTCCTAAGGCTTTTACACAAGCCGGGGATTTATGCCGACAGGAAAACACACCAGTAATACTGATTTTTAATTGGGCAGATGAAATATTTTCTACTGATTGAAACATGGGAAATATTTTGATGAATCCGATAAAACAAATTTATTTGTAATGTTGCGTTGAAGTTTACAAAACATATTTTGCTTGTCAAAACTGTCTTGAGTAGGCTTCTTTTGTAAATTTTACCATTGAAAGACCTTTAAGGTTAACTATATTTTTTTCCATTCGAATACAAATTTCGTTTATTTAAATTTTGACGACATAAATTTTTTTATGTACGATTTACATATGCAAGTATTTTTGGTTCCTAATATTACCCACTAATTTAATATTGTCTTACAAAGTTTGTTATCAATCTGAAGGTCAATATTGTTTCGAGCATATTTTGTTAATCGATTTCATTATGTGCATTTTTGAATATATTATTTTTATAATTTGCTTACTGTAAATAAATGTTATTTGAAAGTATTTTTTTATTTTGTTGATTGCTCCTTTACGTAAATAAACAGTAACCAAATTATGCCGGATTACCATATGAATTGATATGGTTTGATATGAATCGTCCAATAGCAGATAAGTGTGGCCTCTGATTCTATATTTAGATCCCTATGACAGTCATCTGCAGACTGTACATGAACCAAACTTAAACTTTGAAATCATTTTGTAGTTTTTCGTGCAATTGAACTCATCAATTATTTATAAATAAAGTTTATTTATGGTGCCATAATTCCATGGTAAAAGTATTTACATGTCGCATGCTATTCCGATCTACGTTATTACAATAAAAATTAGATTAAACAATAAATAAATAAAGAGGTTGAGGAATTGAGCGAAGCGTCACCCTGGTGGATAAACAAGGAGTACTTCGGAAGGTTGAAGGATCGGAGGATGACAACATGCGTATTAATTTCAAGGCAAAAAATACAATAAAAATTCCAGGATAAAATAATTAACCAGATAATAAAGTATTTATTTTTTAATTTCTTTGATTATTTTGAAATTGGATATTTCGGATTCCCGCATGTCAATGTTAAGAACAGCTGTGCTGACTTTCATTGATAAGGGGTCGTCATCGGTCAAACTTGACAATTTGACTCAACTAGAAATATGCTCCGGTCGACCATTCTATCCACACACTTTGCAACAGTTGCATCAGTTCCAAAAGATCAATTAGTAATTTAAATAGATAACTATATTTTTTAAATTAACAATGATTAGAAATTATTTCTTTTTGTTCTTGTGTTTCGGACTAGTGCACCGTTGGTACGCAGCTTGAAATACCGCAGCTGACGTTTCTCGTCGACTTCGTATGCGATTTTGTCTTGGAAATGCTAATTAAGATCAGTAATACCTGAATAAATTTTGTTTATAAAAAATAAATATATATTAAACAAAAAGTAAATAAGCGAAATTTATTAAATAAAGTAACAAAATCAAATTCCCTCAATAATATTATTAATAGTCGCTTTTTTAATCTGGTAATGACACCGCTTATCTTGATTAAAATATTTATCTGCATTAAGTTGATAAAGATTATCTTGATGTTAAGGTGGAAAACATAGTGGAGGTGAGGATAACCTTTGCCGTTGATGTGGCCACTGGACCACAGGACTAGAAGAATGTACATTTTTCACCATGGCTTGGATACAAAAGAAGCTAACTGACTTGATTTTTTAATTTATTCAAGTGAACTAATTACAAAACTAGTGTATATGCAAAAAATCCAATATCATCTCTTCACTGGCTTTGCTTTGAATAAAACAAATACATTTTTTCGGAATATTTTTTTCTTGAGCTCCGAGATGAGCTTGACGATGAAGCGATGAGCTATTTGGCAACAGTTTATGATATATTTTCTTATTATTCCAATGTATCACATTTAATATACAACTTGTATTTAAGGTTTTATTTACTTACAAGTTAGCTCGCTCTATCAGTACATCGCAAATTGATTGAAAAATACATTTTCTTGCACAGCTTTTGATGCTGAATAAGATAGCAGTAATCATTTTTCCGAATGCGCATGTTTGTTGAAGTCACCATTTACGCCAATGCTTAAAAACGCAAGCACTTTGACCGGGTCAAGGCCT
>JAQFZH010002662.1:0-15837 GCA_034695485.1 Entomobrya nivalis | reverse complement strand
ATAAAACTGATATAAATGTCAACAGCAGTCATGGCCCTTGTCCATTTTATTATGTATTTTGTTTCTTCCACTTTATTATTTCATGTAACAAGCAAACCGATTACCAGATGCGAACTTATTATTAGCAAGAAAATATATTATACATAAAAAGGAGTATAAGAATTGTGTACTGCTGCAAATTGTCTATGCCGCTTTGAGGCAAGAATGACTCAAACAATATACATACCTAAAGTAGAATAGAATGTTTGCATACTCAATACAACATACATAGTAGCAGTAGCAGAGTATCAATTTGATCTGGCGCAGGAATGCTGATTGAATTCCATTCTATATTCGGTCGGGGGTACATGTGTGTACATTCCAGAGAATGAAAAATTTAGCCTGTTGTTGTATATTCAGGGAGCTTGGGTTCATTTTGGTGTACAAGCAGAGTGTAATGTTGCCTACATCTTGTTCAGGGCCAGAACTGAAGATAAGAAAAGAAACAAGTATTTTTACATGGTTGCTACTTTAACTGAACACTACAAACGCTTGCCTTTTTTTCTAACTTAATGCCCTGCTTTTCAGTATTTTTATTTGCAGAGTGCTCTACTAAAAAAGGAAGATAGACTTGGATGTTCTGTTCATTGTTTTTACAAAATGTCCACATCTGACATTTTCTGTCTCATCCTTTTCGTGTTTCAGCGTTCTCTGTTTTGTTCTCCATGCATGCCTTGGAATTTGGTTTCGTTTATTCGTCCAAAAAAGTAGAATTAACGATAAGTCTGGGCTGGTCGCAGTGACATGAACAAGTGGATAAAATACCAGATCCGGAGAAATGATAGCTCCAATAGAAAATTACTTGTCTGATGATGGTATAAATAAAACAAGCTTATTCCTTAAAGTCAGTATCCAGTCTAGGAAAGTAACGGGTTAACATATTCCAAAATCCGTGCTTATGTGTAATGCATTGAAGAACGATAACGATTAAAAGAATGGTGTTTTTAGATCTATGTTCCTTTCTATAAAAAGGTTTCTTTTTATGGAACATTTTTTTCTTTCCTAAATTCAGATTTCCGAGGGTCACGGCAGGTTTTGTCACCCGTGTATCATTAAATTGATACACTGTGAGAGTGTCTAGGAGGGCAAGAGCAATAATGAGAAGTACGTCATTAAGAATACTTTGTATGCGTAAAACGCGTACAACTGCGTGAGTTACATCGTAAAGATAAACTAAGGTTGCGTGTATGCAAGTATGCAGGCATGAGAATATTATAGACATTTTTAGTATCTCTTTCACCATCAAATCATTATCAGTGTTTGATTGTAAAAGACCCTTCATCGTCGCGAGGTACAATGTACACCAGTTGTCGTCGTCATCATCACATTAATATCATATCGTCATCATTCACATTCAGTCGTCTGTAAGAAAGAGTCACCATACTCATGTAGGGTACATATTTGAAAAAAATAAAATAAGTGTCTGTCTTTTTCTTCATTTGGAGTCCCTAATGATGAAATAACTGTTAAAAAGGGTTGGTTATAATATATATCAGGCAACAGACAAGTCAAATGTTTTGCTTTTAAAAACTTGCTCAACTTGTTGAAAATGGGTCTTGTTCGTCACATATGTGTTCGTATCTTATCGTTATCATCATATCCTTCTACTCATGATAGAAAAATAAGAAGAGATGGCTTTTTTATGTACAATTTATTTTCAAAATAAATTCTTGTTGATGTTCAGTCACCCTTTTCTTCATGCTCCAAAGTCCTCCTCCGAAAGTTGTATACACATTTTGACAAGTGCACTTTCTATGTGTAATAGTATATCTTCCAGTTTTTGGTTACTTTTTGTATAACAACTGTATGACGAAGACCATGGATATCTTGGAAAGGTTTTGTCTCATAATGATCTTCGAGATCACCATCAACATCATACCAAGTTTTTATTCATAAGAAGTTAAGTGTATGTAAAAATATTTTAAAGACTTTCGTTTTATTTATGCCCCCACCGCATTTACTTTTCTTCGTTGTTCCATTAGGGCTGCCTGTCTTTCCTGCGTCACTTCCAAAACACCACACTTATACATATGCTACAGAAAATTCATTTAATTTGCTTTTATGGACGCTTAATATAAAATGGAGACAGACGACAGGGTCATGAGGGTACAAGAGAGCTATGTAGCAGAACATACGATTTCTTTCATTACTTGGGCTCATCGGTCGTTGTTGTATGAGTTGTTTTCGTCTTTATCAGTGTTTTTAGCTAGAGGTGACGAATGGAGTGGTCTTGTTAAATACAGTAATGCAGAGTGCACTGGCATAAAAATACATTGTTGCATTTATGTTCATTTCATACACACAAGGATAACTACTTATATTCACTTAACTTCTTGTAGAGAATACAAACACATGACACATCCGGAAAAGCTAAACAACCCAAAATACATTCTTAGTTAAAATGTGGAAAGAACTAGGAGGCTTGAAAGCAGGGTAGTCATCGTCGACTTGAAATATAAAAGTAGGATGTTTGTAAGGAGGGATCATTTTTCTTGGAAGATAGTAAACTGTTTCGTTCTTCCTCTGGCTGTCTTTTACCCTGTACCCATCCATTTACTTTTTGTTTTACTCACACGCAGCAAAACAAGTCAGGTCTTTATGAAGACTCGGTCGAGTCATGGTGGAGCCTTAGCATGTTCTAAGATTTTATTGTAATACTGTGATCATCAGAGAGAAGAGAGTCAGACTATCTCTCTTTGACTCCAAGAGTCTTGTGCGTTAAGATAAACTTGAAAAAATAAGGTATAGATTAAGTGGAGACACTGAATCACTCCTCTGCTCGTTACTTCGCATCATACCTTGTTCCTCTTTAACACACTTTTTCATCCAACAGAACATGGTCCCTCTCTCCGACTGCGACTCAATGCGAGGACGAGGCTACATACACATGTAGGTGTCCGTTTTGTTATATGACTGTTGCATTAAAGCCAACATACATTTCCACTTTACCTTACGCATATTGAAATTTAAGAGCGTGATATGAAAATATAACCCAAAAGAATACATCAGAAAAGACGCACTAGTAATCATGAACTTTGCTGGCCAAAGGTTTTACTCTTCTGCCTACGTTTCTTCCAGAAGTCAGTCATCCAGTCAAAGATTTCACAAGTTAACGTATCTTCTTGCTTCTTTTTTCTTGGACGAAAAAAAATTGTAAGCTACACGCATCCGTGCGTTTACAGACATTACATAAGTTTGTGTATACTTATATTTTAACCTTTGAGAGCATGACACACTGAAGTTTATCACAGAAGTCATGAGTAAGAATGTATATCTAAGCAAAGCAATATTACAGCGAGGAAATGCACAGCATCTTTCACATCGTCGTCAGTGAACCTTTCATGAAAACTCGCACTTTAGGTCTATCTCGTCTTCTCGGCAGTAGTCTGTTATCTATTTTCTCTCTCCAGCTTCACGGCACAACCAAAACCCACAATTTTCTCGAGACGTGGATATATTAAGTATATTTTTCCTCAGCCTGTGACTGATTGTAAGGGAGTGGGAGGCTCCACTTCACTGCAAAGTCATCGTAAAGAAGTAGTCCAAACCGGAATAAATACTGGCTCTGTTTGTTCTGTTATGTATAAAACATTCTATACCGAAAGTATTTCTCCCATTCTATCCAATATAGTGGTTGAATAGGAGATCTAAGCTGGTGCTTGTGGCAGGTTCTTATTTCTTCAAGACGACGGCCAAGACAACTATTACAACAACCGGGTCTTTGGGTCTTTTTCTTTCTAAAAGCTCCTTACGTACACAACAACAAAAGAAGTTGTGTCGGTCGGTCGGTGGAGTGGTGGTGGTATAACCAAGTTACAAAGTTACTATATCCATCTTTCTTCCTTACTTATTTACAGTGGTTTTATTAAAGCAGAGCTAGTACCGCAAGATAAATAAAAAAATCAAGCAAGTACAAAGCAGGCACTGTTTTTGTCTTCTTTGTGAACTACTCTCTTCGATCATCATCATCATCGTAAATGTACACTGCATTGGACCCTTTTGGCTATAGCTACTTAACTTGAAGTCAATTAGACTGATCACATCCCGAGAGTATATACATGCAGTACAAAAAAGAGCGGTATTGCTTTTAAAGTGATTTTTATTGCGCAATAAATGTGCATATATAGCTACATAGACATTCATAAATATTGAACTTTACTGTCTTTCTTTATTAATTCCTTACGATGAGAACATAAATAACATTTGTTTCTTATTTAACGTCCAGCACTTGTGCTATTCACATGCATGTTATACAATGGCGAAATGTTTTTGTATTTCATGTAATACAAAAAGACTTCTATACTATATGTACGTATGTATGAAAAATTAAGATATACACGTAAAGCTATCACCTATCCATCCTTTTGTGGTGAGTACAAGGGCACACTGTTGCCGGTCCTTCCCAAGATCCTTTTTTTAAGTCTTAAAAGACTTTACTACCTTTTCGTGTACTCTATAATTTACAGTCATTTCCACTCTCACTTATCATGTCTCCATCTGTCCGACCCGACAAACTGGCGAGGGAGCATCAACGAACAAAAAAAATCAATGCCTCAGCGTTGCTTTACTGTCGATACAACAAGGAAACAATGTCTCAATGAGGGCTACATTAAATGTACCTTCCTTTGTATTTCCCCTGTTGTTTTTTTTACTCTGGATATAATGGTTTTGAGAAAATATCGGAAAATCGCTAAATTTTGTGTTCTTTTAAAAAATAATGGCGTTGTTTCACTATTCTCATCGTCTTCTAAAATTTCCTGATATTATTTGGATGATAATTTATTTTTGAAAGCTACGGCTCATGAAATTGCTGCAATTTTTTCTAGAAAAAAAACATAATAACGACCTTTAAGGATATAATGAGCACGTTCGGGTTTTACGTATAAATGGATGAATATATCATCTTCACATGGAGGATTTTAGGTTGATGATAACAATAAATGCCATTGCTACGACTGGAAATGTGAGAACGGGTCGGTGGTGGTCGGTTGACCAAACCACTTAGAATATATAAAGATTTACGCGCAAAAATTACCAGCAGTAAAAACTTTTAGTTTGCAAAAAAAAAATCACAAAATACACCCATGTGATTCCCTTTAGTTTGGGATTTTATGATATAATGGAGCAGTAAATTATAATGAAATTTCTTGTGGCATTAGCTTTGTCGAAACACAGCAAAATAAAGAGAGAGAGAGAGAAATAATGCTTTGGCATTGCTGGATGGATATACATTTTCATGAATAATATGTAGGTATATATCCACCTGGATAATTGGATCTCAGTTTTGAAATATATTCATCGAAATAAAAGTTTATTTCAATTACCATTCTTTCTCTTCTTTTCAGTAAAAATGCCAATTTACTACACTTTTGTGCGCATGCAATCGTATAATAAGTCAAAAGCTTGTTTTTGCCATTTCTTCTTTCGTTTTTTTCTCTATGAGAGAGGGAGAAGGAGTGAAAAGTAACAATCATCATCAAAGAAGTAGAAAAAAGTTTAAATTGAGCGAATTAGTTTAGTATGCAGACCGAAGCGAGACACGGAGACGAGCCAAAATCAGTCAGTCAGCAACTCCAAAGCTAGTCTTGGTTCGGTTGTTGTTTTAAGAGTAAAAACTCACGAGATGGAATTTTTGTTGATTTTTCTGTTGAAATGATTTCTCGAAAGCATGCATATATGTATTTATACATATACATGTCTTTTGTGTGATTGTGGATATATTCCTACATAAATGGCAATGATTTTGGCGAATCGGACTCTGTAGCAATGTAATAATGATGAATTACGAGAGAGATGAATCACCATTTTGTATAATCACACAAAAATAACAACAATTTTCTCTAGAATATTGGATACTCACAAAATCTTACAGAATTCTGAAATCCTGTAATAATTTTGTCTAAATACTCTCATTTTTACAATTTATTTTACCATTCTCCATAAAAAAATATTCTCACACTTTTGAGCACTATGCTCTTATGCCGCCGTATGGATGGACAGAGAACGCTTTAGTCTAATGACTGCTCAATTAAACTTGAAGAGTTGTGTACGATGAACCAAGCAAAAAAAATACATGAAGGAGGGACGAAAACGGCAAAGACGTGTATAGTTCTCTTGTAGTCTTTCGGTACATCAAAGTTCTGTGTGACTGACTGGATAGATATGAACATTTTTTAAATATGCCAAGCTAAAAAGCAAGTTTCTGTCATTACTTCTATGATTGCATGTTGATGACGATAATAATAAGGATGACTCTCGATTCTTTCTGCTTGTTCTTCGACTCCACATCTTCCACTTGACATGAGTTTGCATCTCAAAAGTTTCTTGTGTACACATTTTTTTCTCTCTCCATTTTCCAAATATGTTTAAGTACCCACCAACTAATAAAAACTAAAATAAACGAAAAGACACATACATGTGATGTGAGAATGATGAGTAAATGAGTGCATGAATTTTTTCGTACAGGTGTTTACTCTCCCCCTTTATACCTGTGTTGCATGCACAATGAAACATTAATTTTGTGTTTTGTGATGGCTAAAAAAATGAAAAGGGCTTTCCGTGTCCGCTTTTTTACGACTGTCCAGTACCATCCTCCTCGTCCCAAATATTCATTTTTATGCATCCTTTGTCTATCCTATGCACATACACATATTTTGTTAGCTATAAGGGTAAAGACGAAAAAATATAATGGATCATCGTCGTTGTTAGTCGTTCTGGGCCCGTTTAGAATACACACTTGCTAGCTTTGCATCGATTCCCTAATTTTTATGATCGCAAAGCTCGTCATTCTGTGCTCTTTGAAATGCAATATACACAGTTCAGTGCCACTACACACCATCATCACTATCACTAGTCACCAGACTAGAGCTTTTTACAATTCATGCAAGTTTCATAGGAAAAATTGAGTTTTTTTTTGTTTTCTTTCCATTCCTCTGTAACATATCATTATTAATATTATTACTACTTTCTGGTACTGTTGTTGAAGTTAGTGGTTGGTGCTGTTGTTGATGATGATAATGGTACAGTAGGATAGGGTAAGGTAAAGGTAGAATATTTTTTTGGTAGGAGTGAGTGCGGTATTTATGCTTTCAGCTTTTAAGGTAAAGGCACTATGAAGCTAGAAGTATGACTAAAGGTAATGAGTACAGAACAGAGAGTGAAGTGAAGATGGATATAAAAATGATGTGTATTTGTAAAAGGATGTACTTACATGTTCGATTGCTGGACGATGATGATGACGATGATGTACTCTCTCGAAGTAGTAATTTTCATTTGTCTGCCTTTTCCTACAATTATTTGTATATCTTTGTTCAAGTACGCATTATTATTAGGATTTACTCGCTCTGTTCTCTTTCTTGATGATGGTAATAATGATGATGAGCGAGTTAGAAAGAGAGAGAAAAAAAAATTGTAATGATAAGTGTATACATGACGGCTCTCCGGCTCTAAAGTTTTTTTTGACTTTACATTTCCAAGTTATAGTCACTAGTCACCACCACCAAAATGCCATTGTTCTCGTTCTCAGGCTAATTTATACTCTTTCGTTGTTCGGGATTTTTTTTTCACTGGGATGACGATGATGATGCTGGTGGTGGTGGTAATGGTGCTCCAACTACGCTAGCATCATCCATAATTCCCTCAATCATGGTACCTAATGTCCATGTAAAATGAGAGTTTTTTTAAGCTTCTCACGTAAACCTCAACGGAGAGTGAGTTAAGTGTCGGCATTTGAGACATTTCACATTTTATTCCAGCAGCCAACAAAACATATTATTTAATATATCCTGGTCTGTTTTTCGCCCTAAAAATCGTCGTCGACCTTACCATACCATCATCAAAGTAATCACGATCATTCCAGTTTTTTTTCGTCCGCCGACGAAGCTTCCGGACCCTATATTTAACAGAATGCAATATCATCACCATCATTACTCTTTATTGTTGTGTCTCCACATGAAATGCTACAGACAAGAAACAGTAAAAAAACATACTACACAAAATACAAAGAATTGTTCGGCTGCAAGAGAAAATAATATAAAATAATATCATTGTATATCATTATCATTAGCATGAAACTATTATAATATTATGTGCATAAGTGGTAAGTAGCAATAATAAAAACGCTCTTTTCCTGTCTCTTCACTTTTAACTGTGTATGTTACTTTTTCCAGCAGCCAGAGAGAGAATAAAATGACAAAAGAAGACAATTTTTCGCTTAATTCATTCAAGCGTGTATGAACATTACATACAATTTGCATTCAAACTTGAGTGCAGTTTAAAAGTTTTACTTTTTCCTCTCTTTTGAAAATTGTCTTTTCTGTTTCTCTTCTCTTCTCCACATAAAAGATTATGGAGCGTATAGATATTTTTACTTATCTTAACTTCTCTCTCTGACGTCTTGATAGTTTTAAAAATGGAATATTGTCGTAAAGCAAACTAAAAGAATCTGGAAGTAATTTTTAAAAAGTTGCAGACAACAAACACAAGAATGAGTTGGAGAAACAGTGAGAGAAGGGGAAATACATGGATAGAAAAGCAGAAGTATCATGATGAGCATTCTTAACGAGAGACATGAGCGTATTTTTCAGTTTACCCAAACCTTTCGAAATATTTTTCTCTTTAAACAGCTCATGAAATATGTGTATTGCTTTTCCTAATTATGTTTGTTTAGGTAAGGCTAGATAGGCAGTGACGTTGGAATGTCTCCTTTTAAAACAAATGCACATATACACCTTATAAAGTATCAACTTCTTTCATTTACCTTCACAAAATCCAGAAGAGAGAGAGTTTCACTTTTTGTTATTTTGTGCATTCATATTTACGTTTTTCTACATCTTTTGCCTTGTTGATTACTTGCAAGCCTTTACGAATAAGTATTTTTTTCTCTTCTCTTGTCTTCAAAATGTTTTCATTTCAAAACGTGAAACACTTTTCTCAAGTGACTTGTTGTTGTTATATGTATGCGTGTGTGCTGTGTGCTAACTCTTCTTTTTTCAAAGAATCTCGGCAAAAAAGGAAGCAAAGAAGCAGCTCATTCAGCTGCAATAATTTAAGCACCCTTTATGGTGATTAGCTAAGAGCTACACGCGCGCTTCTAAAAACTAATAAAAATATATGTGTACGCATACATATTTTTCTCTTTTCATCTTGTTTATAGTTTACTTAACGTCTTTCTGTGGTTCCAATAAATGAACTCTTTCAGTTTAACGTCTTCTCTCTCATCAATATTTTGTGTGGTAATGTAAATTGCTTCCGACAGAAAAAGCGTCCCGGTGTATGCAAAGCACACACATTTTTGTCGTTTCAAAAAACAAACTAGATGAAAGTCCTTCAGATGATTTGTGTGTTGATGGATGGACGAGAGGCGTACAAAAAAAACTGTCCCTTCTTTCTAATGTTTTTTCTGCGGTTAATACAAAAAAAATACGAATTGTTTGTTTTCTTTAAATTTGATAAATACTTTGAGAAAAGAGGGAACAGGATACAGACAGAAGATCATTTTGGACCTTTGTAAGTTTGTAACTGGAAACTGTATACTTTTCTTTTTATTATTGCCGGTAGTCGTTTAGTAAATGTGTTGTGCAAATAGTGCTCTCAGCTTTTTGTTTTGTGTCTACCAAAAAATTCCCAAGTTAAAACAGGAACTATTATCACATTAATTTCCATACTGTTCATTTTTTTCTCATGTGAAGGCTCATCATGATGATGATGCGAGTAAATATAGTAAAAAAGCATGAAACGTGTTAACATTTGAACAAAATGTAGGAACTTGGTGGGAGGTTGTTTAAATGTTTTCGTTTGCTCAGTCAGGCTCTTTGAGGATCAGCAGGCGGTTAATGATATACGAACTCGGGTGGTTCATACATCTTCAAATAATAACTCGTAATGCAGGAATAACTCGTTATCATCGTCTCTCTGAGAAAGATGTAGCAGTAATAAAACAAAATAATGCACATGGGCACAATATGTGTATAAGTTTGGAGTGCTTCAAATCCATATTTATGCGGCTAGTAACGTATATTATGTACAAACATAATAAATAAAAATAGAAAAGTAAAAGATGAACACCGCGCGATGGACGGAACAAACCTTATTTTCAGGGGAGAAAAAATCTGGCTGTTGATTCATAGGTGAATGAAAGGAAAGGTATTGAATGATGGAATTATCATCGCATCGGCGGCAGGAATAGCACGATGGAAATATACTGCTTAAAAACTCTGTACTTTGTTGTGGATTAAACTAAGCATAGAACTAATATATAAATATTAGATTTGGACATACATCATATTTTTTACAATCATTACATATCATGCTTCACAACAAATAACAGCAGAGGTAGAGGTTTATAAAATACGATGAAACGTTTGAGGTATTAGAAAAAATCAGAATTTAAGTTCTAAGATAAACCTTCTTTTTATTTCGGTCATCACAAGCTTTCATTCTGTTATTAATATGTTTTATTTGAAAAGATATTATATAAATAATATTTTCCCTTCTCCGCAATGGCTATTATCTGTGTGTGGTTGTCTGCTCTGCTCATTCTTTATGCAGTATTTACATACGTAATCCGTTCCGTAGGGTCTCTCCACTTGAATGAAAAATAATGGACACAGCGTAAAGCTGAAAATAATTCTTTTTAAGTTGTTTTCAACGAGTCGCATGCTCTATAGGTAGATAACGGTGTTGAGAAGAAGGGATTGTATTGTTGAAGTATTTATGCTTAAAAATGTAGCATAAATAAACTATATATAATTATTGTACAACCGAAAATTCTCTAGGTGAAGTCGTTTTATTAGGAAGAATATAAAAGTACATTCATCGTGAATGAAGTTGGAGGTTCCATATCTACTATGTTTTCTAATTTACATCTGACCTGCAAAAATATTTCTGGCAATGATTTGTGATAGCAGCATGTCTGGCTGACGTCCTGAGAATTCATGTGCCGCCCTTTGTCGCAGGGAAAAGTTAAAGAGAAGAAACGTACCGATATTCCCATCTCATTGCAATACAATTGACAATGTTGATATCTTGCATTTTTAAATATACACAACTTCCCGGCCTTTTTCCTAATAATAACAATTGCTATTTATGATAATAATGAGGCTGGACACTTTTTTAAAGAGCTGAATGAAGTTACATTTGAGAAGTCACTCAATGCGCCTTTGAAGCTCGATTCTAGTATGAGATGATCTTGTTGACGATACAGCTAAAAATGCACATGAGTGAGGAAGTGCGTTTGTGTTGTGTGCATAAATATTATAAAAAGAGGACAAGAAGGGGTTCTTGATTTACTTAAGAATAACGAGCCAATCCAATTGAAAAACAGTCGCACACATCGTATACCGAGAAAAAAAGAGAATGTCAGTAAGAACATTGTATTTTTAACAAGTTTCTTTTTTTGATTACGTGTTTTCAGCTCTAACAACGTTCACAGAGTTCACTGTTAGTTGGAAGGGATGATGATAGAACGTGATGAAACAAAGAGATAAAAAGCACTGATCTAGATTATAGATGTGATGTGCATCCCTATATTCTACCATTATTCCGTATGAAGTGTAAAAGTGGTTGATGAAGCTGATGGGATGATAATAATGTCGAAGAAGTGCAAATGAGGAGGACATTATTCTGTACACACTACAGAGAGCACATAAAAAGTAGCTAGTTTGTCGTGTTGTGTGTAGTGCTTTAGGCATTTATCCAGAACCAACTCAACTGATATTACAAGATACAATAGGTCACGTTCTAAAAAGCTATACTATTATGTTAATGATAAGTGAAGGGACATAAAGAAAATAAGTGGAAAACTGTCTGTTGTAAAACACATAAATAATAAGTTGGAGATGCATAAATACTTATGTTGCTTTTGAATTTGAACGGACTGAGTGAGTGGTGTACACGTGGGTAAGATTGAGAGAAAAGCTTACATAATGAACTTTACACAAGTATATGTTGAGCATGCCCATCTTATGAAATCTTTAAAATATAATATGCTACCGGGGTTTTGATGATGATGGCATAATGCAACGGGGTTCTACCAACATGCTCAACTCCCTGTAAGCCGTCAACAGCAGAATATGTGATGGTTTGAGATATAAAAACGAGAGTTTCTCATAAACAGGCTCCGATTTCTTCGTTAGCTATTATGGGACTCCTCATTAAAGGTTGACACGAGGGTTACCCCCCGGAATCTTTTAAGAAGGCTTGTTTGCACATGTAACAGGATAAAATGTAAAGGCTGATGATGTCGATACATACGCTACATTGGAAATATATGTTCTATGTTTCATTAAGTGCGATTATGAAATCCAAAAAGGAATGAGATCTGTCTGGAATAACGGCTCCCATCTAATCTTTAAAAAATACTTTGCTATCAATGGAATTTATAAAAGGATAAATTTAAAAGGCTTCGTTGGTTAATTTAACCTTATTTGATGAACGCTATTTAAAAAAGAAGTTGACATAAAAATGACGGTTTGATCAGAAGAAAACAAACTTTGAACAGAAGCGGATAACCCAGATTCATTTTTTTACTTTAAAAAAATTTATTACGAGATCATTGACTTCATTTAGAAGCATTTGTCCCTTTTGGCCAGACCGACTTCTTTTCTTTAAAAAAATCTGAGACTTTTTTAAAGCCTGAATTTTTCCTGTATCTTTTGTTACTACACTGAGAGTGTCACTACACATTCCAATAATCTTAATGGATTTGAACTAAATGTGTCTAGATTATTATTCAATCAAAGCAGAAAAAGAGATGATGTCATACCGTCATCATCACCAACCACACATGTCCTGAACATTCAAGTTTTTTAGTTGCTGATCAACAATAAAAGAGTTATTCTTAATAATTTAGCCTCGTTGAGATACTCCCTAAGGGCAGTTGAATAGCACCCAGTATTTTATTTGAAATACGATGTGTGGATTATTTATGATCTTTTGCAAAAAAATGTTTACAAGGAGTGAGAACAATTCGCCATTCGCCTGCTATAAAAATACAAATAGGTAAAACCCGACGGACGCCTTACAAATAAAAAGTACAGCTAACAGTTTCTTGGACTTTTGTACAATTTCTTGTTCTGAAAAATAAAGACGAACATTTAGTTACAATCTTGCGGTTTGCTTCTAGTACAAACAACCTCATAGCTTTTTTATTTACGACAGAATTTTGATACCTGTTAACTAATTCCAAATTAAAAAATGTATTGAGCATTGTAAAACATGAAGTTGGACATTGACTTAATAATGTTATTAGTATAACATCAGTGAATACAAAAAACAGTACCGGGGTGGTAGAAATAGGAAGAAACTTCTTTATTACACGCATATTACATGGCTTACTCTAAATATCTATCCTGATCATAAACATA
This sequence comes from Entomobrya nivalis, assembly GCA_034695485.1. Lineage (NCBI taxonomy): Eukaryota > Metazoa > Arthropoda > Collembola > Entomobryomorpha > Entomobryidae > Entomobrya > Entomobrya nivalis. The sequence goes on along the minus strand of JAQFZH010002662.1, from coordinate 2,434 downwards.
ACGATAGGTAATAATAGGAGAACTTCAAATAAACTTGCGTTACAAGAGGGAATAATTTAAATTCTGACTGTAGGCTAGTAAACAAAACGAAAAAAATCGACCACCAATAAAGAAAAGACTACGTAGATAAGTATAATGATGACGATGATGTAGCTGGGCGAATAGAAACTTCTCTCTTCTCGTCTCCAAAATAAAAATAGTCAGAAGATAAATCGGAGCGGTACGTAATAAATGGAACAGAATCGTTTCAGAAGTTGTAGGAGAAAAACAATAATGAATACAAAGTAACTTTGATGCGTTCATACTCATCTAATATAATAGACAATGGCTATTATGGTAAAAGTTTAAATAAGAGATGCTCGTTGTTTCAATTGTGGGAATAAAGTAATAGAGAAGATGGGAGCATTCATAATTGGAAAAATCGTTTGGGTGTAGCCTTCATTGTGTAAATATTACAATGTAATTGCTTCACATGTTTGCGGCTGATGTAAAGGAAAGTATAGATGTAGATGAATAAAATGTATTAACAAAAATGATGATTATGGTCATAAGCATTGTTCTACAACTAAAATGAATTGTTTTTCTTGCGACATAAAGAGTGGGTAAAAGAAGAAACTCAATATTTGATAAAAATCAAGCTGACAAAAATTGTAGAGAAATGGATATATACACTTTTACAGTATACCAGTATTTATAAATACCAATTCTAAATACACCTACGTAAAAATAATAATGTTTAATCTTTTTTTGTTATTCAATAGAGAATACTGAAAGTTTTTTTAAGGGAAAAGTGAACAAATCAAATCAATGAAGCCTGTCGAGCAACTCGACAAAGGTAACATTAGAAGGCAAAATTATCCGCAGATGATGTTTTTTTCCTGCATCTATATACAAGAAAGGTTTTAAGCGAATCGTTTTGTGAATCTAAGTTTGAGGAGGAAAATAAGTAATAAAAACGGAAGGGAATAACGACAAGACAAAATACGTGCACACACGCACAAGACTTTACATATTATGGATTCACTTGCATTGTTCTTTCTTAGTGGTCCATACATAAAATACAGAAAATCAAGACAGTCAAAAAGATTTCCTTGTGACTTGACGAAGTAAATCCTTAAGAAATCTTGTTAAGCGATATATGCACTGATATATCAAGGAAGGGAGAACATGTAAGAAAAAAAGGCGAAAGAAAAGTCTGTTTCGATTTCCTCAATTTATACTTTTTTCATGAATTCTTTCTCTTCTTCTTCTGGTTGTCGTTCTTATTGAATCGGCAAAAAGAAATAAAAAGGAAGTGGTGGGGAGCTAGAGGGAGAAAAGAAAATCAGGGGAATTAGATGAAGAAGATTAGATGAAGCCAAGTGTTTGATATAACTATATAAGCACTCACACTATATATATAACATATGTATCTTAGAAGAAAAAAAAGTGAAAAGGAGAGAAGAGAATGAGAGCACAGGTGGCTTGGTTAAGATTGGGTGGTTCAGTTGATTTGATTCACACGTTAGAACTTCTTGTCATTCTGTGAAAATAAGTAAAACCCTCGTATTTCCTTTCTTCCTTCCTCATTTCATCTTCAGTTAGTTATTAGGACTTGTGAGTCTTGTAGTGGGTAAAATACATTTGCTCGATTAACTGAAGCAGCATCAGCAGCAAGCACTGGGTGATCATGAGAACTTCCTTTTTGTAGTCACATAGGAATAGGTGGTACAAATGCATGATACATGAGGGCAAAAGTCACTGCTAATGATTAAATGTAAAACAGCTGAATTGAATATTTTTTTACCTTTATTCACCCAATCCAATGTTTGGTGACTTGAAGATTTTCTTTTGTAGTACTCTGTTCTTGAATAAAACAATAGAGAACAAAAAAGCACATTGGAATGCAGTAAGTAATGGCATACAATGCAAATGTTTGGCTTCATGTATTCATTCGTATTTCGTGCTTGCTAATATGTACATCTGTTCAATCAGCGTATAGAGCACAAAAAAGAAGGATATTCTTGTACAGATATGTGCAGTGCACGAATCATCAACGCCCTGAATCAATGAATTACGTGATGCATAAATGTTTCATTAAGATGTTTTGTTTCACAGATTTCTAGAAATCGAATAAACTCGGAAGTGTTTTTCACAAACGTAGTTCGTATTGAAAGAAAAGGCGTGAATCTTAAAATCCGAATATGTATTCATATTAGAAGTCATGGAGGGAGGTAAGGACAAGGACCATATATTGCTATGCTATGTAAGTCGTATAAACGATTAAACTGCATTCATGGAGGCCTACACAATACAAATACACTAATACACGTTAACAAATAAAAGAAGTAGTACCCTTGACTGGTAATGAACTTGGTTTTTAACTTAATCAGCCCCGCAGGCTCTATATCGTAGCCTTTTCAAAACTTTCTTTCACGCCCAGCAGTCTCCATAT